>VZTF01000415.1:546706-569084 GCA_013397755.1 Cnemophilus loriae
AGATCATCCACAGCGACATACAGACCATCCATAGGGACTGACATATCATCCATAGGGACAAACAGACCCTCCACGGGGACACACAGACTGCTATAGGGACCCACAGACTGTCCAGAGGGACTCACAGATAGATAGTCTATATTGAACTGGAGACTGCAGTAGGGACTCAAAGACCGTCCATAGGGTCAGCTCAAGCTTCTGCCACAGAGAATGTGGGATGGAAAGCCAAGCTCCCACTAGCGAGGATGCGGAGTGTGAGGTCACTTCTGTCTGCCCCAGGGCCTGAGACACCGCCAGCACAGCAGGAATGCTGGCTCAGCCTCGGATCAGGAACTGCTGTCCCTCAGAGCCCTATTCTGGCATCCCGCCATCTCCAGGGAGCCGCAGCCACAGCAGGGCCCAAGCCCCACTGGGACCAGGAGTGACTTCTCCCAGTCTCCAGGAGGATGAGCCCTCCCAGAGCTCCGTGGCACTTTGTGGAACACATCACAATCCAGTTAATGGCCTTGAACAGGCACTGTTCTCTCCGTGGGGCCTTGTACTTAGGGCTTGAGAAGTCTTTTTGTTATTGGTATAACCTGGAATTTGTAGTATCTATGCGAAAATTAAACTGTATGTAGGTCTAGGAGGAAACCTTTCCCAGCACTCTTATTTTGGGATTACTTCTGTGCTTTTAGTAAATGTGCAAGCCAAGTTTCAGTGTCACTGGGGATTTCTACATCCAGAAAAGCCTAACAGCAACTATTGTGCTCAGTCAGTGGAAAAGAAACCATGCAAGTTACTGCAGAACAGACACTCTTCCAGGGCAAACAGCCCTGCGTGGTCTGCAGCTCATGGCTAATCATGAGCACTTCTCATGCCATTCTGTTTTGGGGTGTTTTCTCCCAGTACTGTGTTGGTATTGAGCAAGGACTGAAATAAAGGCTGACCAAGGATGTGATCTTGTAGGTTTCCTTCCAGGAGAGACTAGGATGCCTTGCATGGATCCAAACCCATCCCCAACAGAAAGTGAACATGACAACTTTAAAAAAGAACGCATATCCAGAACTCGAGACTCAAAACTTATTTTTTAAAATATATATTTATAGAACTAAGACTACAGCAGGCTCCCTCAGAAGAGTATTTGTATCCTTGGTCTTTCAGAAATAAAATAGAATAGCTGATTCCTTGGCATGTGCACTTTGCACAGCTCACTGTGAGGCAGCAGGGCAGATGTTAGAGCTCACTGTCATCTTCCCCACACAAATAAATCCAGTAAAAGCCCCAAGGACTGACAGGCACATGCTGAAGCCATGCAGATTCAACTTGAAAAACATCATAAAAACAGCAAATCCTGTTGCTCCAGGTTAATGACCTGGCACCAGGTTTAGACAGGTAAATTGTGTCTTTATCCCCATGTCCTGTGTCCCTGTATCCAGTGTCATAAGGCAGTGAGGAGCAGGGAAGCAGCACTGCACACAGGGACATCAGAGAGACCAGCAGCCCTGAAGCACATAAGCTTCTGAATCAAAGCCATAATCATATCTATATATACAGTAACAACAAGGGCAGGAACTTTCAGGAGATGTGGTCAGAAAACAAGTTTCATGGCTCCAGCAGTAGATAAGTTTGTTTCCAGTGGTGCATAGTCAGAACAAGTCCAAAGTTTAGAGAATCACAGAAGTTAATTAAATCATAGAATCAGAGAATCCCAGGATGGTTTGGGTTGGAAGGGACCTTAAAGACCACCTAGTTCTGATGCCTTAGGATTTTAGCTTTTATATTTTTAATATATTTGTAATCTTGCAATTCTTCAGTGTATAACTCTAAACTCCATATATAGTGTTAGCTACTGCTTCCCCATTTTGGTCAGACACAACAATTCCCCTCCAGGCCTGGGAATCAAGGACACCTCACTGCCTCAGGCCCCAAGAAATGTAAACAAAAGTGAGTTGGGGGGTAGCAAACTTGGGGTAAATGACTTCATTACCTGAAGCTGTAATTGGAAGATTAACTCCAATATGCAAATGGCCAAACTTATAAAAGTATGAAAACCTGTGGCCCATCATCCATTCTTGGGTGTAGCCTCGGGATGGAGGGGGGGGGCGTCTTTGTCTGCCTGAAATGTACCTGAAGGCCCTTCAATACATATAACCGCTTTTTATTCTCTTAATTTTGTCTGGGCTCTGTTTTTAGGTAATCCGAAAAAGGCATCAGTTCCAACTACCTGCTATGGGCAGGGACACCTTCCACTAGACCAGGTTGCGCCAAGCCCCGTCCAGCCTAGTCTCCAGAGCTTACCAGGAACAACCCAATGAACCTAAAAGCTCACAAAACCGTCATCGGAGAGGTGGTTGGAAGAGTTGAATAAATTCCTTCAGATCCTTCCTGGGACCTCCCAGCAGGTTGGATGTGACACAGCCCCTCACTGGGTAGATGCCAATCAGCTTCCAGTGTCAGCACTTAAGCCTGGAGCACACCTACAGCTAAGTCAGACACACGGTGCAACTGCTGGTGCCCCTCTAAGTAAGATTTCTGAGAGATATGAGTAAAATTTGACCTAAATGGCAAGTTTAATCCCCACTAATGAAAGACTATAGGAACAGGAAAAAGCCCTTAGGAACAGGCAAAACCTGAGATCTGAGAGGGATGCACATACCCTGAACACAAGCCAGTGTGCCCAAAGCATCGTGCAGCACTCCTCTGAGCACACAGAACTTCTTAGTTATCTGGAGAGTGGGAGGCTCCAGACTTTCTAGATGGCTACACTTTAGAAGAACTTCAAATCAAAAACTTCTTCTGACACAGATTACCCCTGTGTCTGGTCCTTTTCTTCCTCTGAGTGTGAAGATCCATCCAAGGAGTTTGCTGATCAAAGGCATAGATTTTCAGTAAGCGCTTTCTGAATGTACAAATAATTATTGGAGTCCTCAAATATTCTCTTGAAAAGCAGAAGCACTTCAGCTCTATGTGTCTGCACATAACTGAAAACACCATCTCTGCCATGCTGGTCAGACCAACAGTGTCTTCTGCCTTCTGGAAAACCTAGAGAACAGGAGCAAGAGTGTCTGAACCACAGCTACAGCTCAGACAAGCAATGGGAGGGCTCACAGGAGCATCACTTCCAGTCAGTCACCTCAAAATGTCATCCCTTCACCAACGGCCTTTCTTTCTCCAATGTCTCTCCTCTGTGTAGCTTTATCTCACATTAAATCCTTTCTTACAGAATCCCAGAATGGTTTGGGTTGGAATGGACCATCAGGACCATCTAATTCCAACCGCCCTGCTATAGGCAGGGACACCTTCCACTAGACTAGGTTGCTCCAAGCCCCATCCAACCTGGCCTGGAACACTTCCAGGAATGGGGCAGTTGCAGCTTGTCTGGGCAACCTGTGCCAGGGCCTCACCACCCTCACAGGGAAGAATTTCTCCCTTCCAGCTAATCTAAATCTACCCTCTTTTAGTATAAGCCATTCCCCCTTGTCATATTACTATCTGCCCAGGTAAAAAATTCCTCCCCCTCTTTCTTTTAAGCCTGATTTGTTCATCAAAAGTGGGTACTTACTGTGACTGTTAGAAATGTACCAAGCTGTAGCCATCAACTGTGGCATAATCAGGCTCCCCTGAAACACAGAGCACAAAAAAATCCCCTCAGGTTTCTCATGAGAAGTGCTCATTATGTGACTTTAAACAGAGAAGAAGCACCACACACTGGCCATCCATGTTAAAGGGATGGGATGCAAGAGTGAATGAGGCTCAAGCCAGGCTAAGAGAGCTGGGGGTGTTCACTTGGAGAAGAGAAGGCTCCAAGGAGACCTTAGAGCTCCTTCCAGTGCCTAAACAGGGTCCAGGGGAGCTGGAAGGGGACTTTGGGCAAGGGCTGAAGAGATAGTTCCCCTTCATGCCAGAAAGCCCATGAAGCAGTAACGCACCTGGTGCACTGGTCGGGGTGGGCAAGGGTCCCCTCCTGCACAAAAGGAAACACAGAAGTGAGGATCTGCGTGGCTAAGGGACTCCCTTTGCCCTGGTTCTGCACCCCCCAGCTGCCCCCCTAGAGCCGGTGGGAGGGCAAGAGGTTTGGCCAACCTGGGCTTTATGGAGACCTGACTAGGCAAGTCACAGTGAGCTCAGCACCCACAGCCCACTTGGCAAACACAGGAATTGAACCTGATACAGTGGGAGAAATTAACCAGAAAGCACTGACTCAGGGAAAAATTCACAAGTGAGCCTCAGGGCATGTCTTTGTGCGTGCCTTTGCCCAGAGTGAGACATCAGGAAGCCGTAATTGGACATGACTCCTCTCCCAGTGTGGCAGCCAAAGTGGCAGTTCATCCTTAGCACGAGTCTTGGCCCCAGTCATCATCCTGCCCCCGGCAGAAAAACCCTTCACCATGTCCTCCCTGTCCAGCTTCTGTCCCATGAGAGTGAATCCAGCTCTGCAGCTCCTCCCTCCACCCACAAATGCTTTTAACTCTCCTCAGACAGACAGATCACACCAAGAGCCATGCAAGCAGGTATGTTCCTCTAATACCCTCAAGTCAATCTTCCAATAGACTGAAAGGAACAAAATATGCCTGTTTTGGGGGGGTGAGCATCATTTGCAATAACAATTACAGTTGTACATGTTGCACACCTTACCTTGATATAGGTACAGGAGCTGGACTTCTCGCAGGAGTCACATTTCTCTGGGCATTATAGTAGTTTTCATAAACAACAGGAGCTAGGAAAAGTTGACATTAGTAAAGTACAGGCCTCTTATAGAAATAAAATACTGGCTATACCAACATTCAGCTGCTAAGTCTTTCCCCTCTCTGAGAAAATGCCTGATCAGGAAACTAAAAAATGGGACTATTATATCCAGGGGCTATCAAAAGTGACAGAGACTAGTGCTGGCATTCATGGCATTCACTAGTGCTTCATTCATGGCAATGAATGAAATGCAAAATTAATGTTTTCTGCATGCAAAATGATGCTGACCAGAGTAGCCAGCTCCATGAGGAGTATAGAGCAGTCAGCATTACTTTGTGAGATTCTACTAAGCTCTTACCTGGAGCCAGACTTCCAGTTTTGCGTAAATTTACGAAAAAATCAACATCCTTCTCAATGCTGCACATTTCTAAACTCTTGCGGATTTCCTCATATTTCTGCAAGAGGGAAATAAAGTACATTTCTATACATCAGGTCAAAAAACAAGGTTTTTTTCCCAATTGTTTACCGGACACAGGGTGAAAGCCCAGTACTCACACAAGCTTCAGTGTCAGGGGAATCAAAGAATCCCAAAATGGATTGGAAAGGAAAGGTTGGAAAGGAACTTTAAAGCCCATCCCATTCCATCCCCTGCCATGGGCAGGGACACCTTGCACTAGACCAGCTTGCTCCAAGCCCTGTCCAACCTGGCCTTGGACATTTCCAGGGATGGGGCAACCACAACTTCTCTGGGCAACCTGTGCCAGGGCCTCACCACCCTCAAAAATTGTGGGAATCCCAGAGGAAACCCCATTTTCAAGAGTTTTGGCCAATCCTTCTGCTTGTCCACTCATGCTGGTGTCTGTGGTCATTCAAGGGATGCAGCATAATTCAGATGTAACACAGCTTAGTTCCCAGGAAAACAAATTGGGCTTTGCTTTCCACACAGAAGAATGAAGATTTTCAGTTGCAGTACCTCATCATTCTGGACACAGCCCAGGGACAGCTGGTTGACGTGGAGCCAGAGGGCATTACGGAAATAGTTGATCCGCTCACACTCCTGAGTCTCAAAGAACTGAAACGACACAGACAAACCTGTCCATAACATCTTTCAAACTAGGGCAAATCTCTTTTGCCCTGATTGCTTCTCACCCCCACATGTCACAACAAAGATAACTGCCAGGAGCAGTTGGTGCTGGTCTTCTGCAGGAAACAAGGAAGTGAGTCCTCCAGCTCGTCCAGAGGAGAAATAATCCCTCTCTGCAATGAGGCAATTCAAAGTGCTAAGCTTGGAGAATCTGCAAGACTGATGTGGAGGGGACCACCCAACACATTGCTGCCTCTGGAGAGACCAAGCCAGCTTCCCAAAGGCAGTACAGGTTCCCGAGGTACCCTGTGCTCCTGTGGTTCCAGCCCGCTTCCCTTAAACAGGTACCTTGAATCACAGAATCATTCAGACTGGAAAAGCCCTTTAAGATCATGAAATTCCCACGATTATTCCTGCACTGCCAAGGCCACCACTAACACATTTCCCCAGGTGCCACATGTATATGTTTTTTTTAACACTTCCATGTTCCAGATATGGAGCAATAAAAAAAGCATGTATGAAAACAGAGGTGTATTGACTGGTTGGTCTTCTTGCTCTTTCCTGGCCAGCCCTTTTCCAAGCAGCTTTAAACCCTTTCAAAATCTGCTGTCCGGTACACCTCAATTTCACATGCCTTTATACATTTCCATGAACATACACACTTGTTACTACTTATGACCTTTGCAATACATGGAGAGGAAAACTTCCACGTGATTCATCTGCAAAAGTGAAACTGCTGCTTTCCACTCTCCACCACAGAGTTGTTAGGGTTGGAAAAGCTGTCTAAGAACATCGAGTCCAACCACTAACCCAGCACTGCCAAGCCACTAAACTGCATCCCCATCCTAGAGGTTTCCAGAGAAGACACAACAAAACACACCAGCACAGGGACACCCACGCACACCACACAAAACAGACAGCAAATTCCAGTTCAAGAGAAAAGCAGAATAGCAGCCTGATGAGAGGTGACTTGGGAAGGGATCAGCACAGCTGGGAATGGGAAAGTTGGTCGCAAGCCTGAAGCAGATCTGGGATAAAAACTCAGTCTGCAGTTCCTGTCCATCCCTTGGTCACAGGCCAGCAGCAGAGCAGCTGCTCAGCCCTCTTGCTACCAGTCTGGAATTCCCCAGCATGTGCTAGAAGTCCCTGCTGGACCACTTCCCTGTGAGGCAGTCTGCTTCAGGGTGATACACCCACACAGAGGGGTTCCCACACTACTGCACAGTCTGTGAGACAAAAGGTGAAGAGCTCCTGGCACAGTGTGCATGTGGAGATGGCTTCACCTGCATCCCCAGCCACCACCTGCTGAAAAGTCATGTAAGGTCTTCCAGAGTTTCAGACAGTCTTCCAGGTGTTGTTGAAGCTCCAGGACATACTGGCCTGGAGTCACTGAGAATCCAGAGGTGACCACAGATATTCAAGGTGACAGCCACGCCAAACATGCAAGCGGGTGGTGGGCAAAAATGTCACTACCTTGACTCTGTCAATTTTAGAAGGTGGTGGAAAAAAAAATAATAAAAAAGAGCAGAAACCTTGAAGCAGTGGGGCCTTGGAAGCACTGGAATCCAGAAGTCATGCTTGAGACACACACACAGGGTTAGCTGCAATACATCCTGCTGCTTCACTGCCAGGAGAAGACACGGACAGCAAAGCTGCACTGTCCCTGAGCCCTGCAGCCAGGATTGCAAACCCGGAGCACCACGCTGCCTTGTGGAGGTGTTTAGAGGTATTTACCTCGCAAGCTTTGATGTGCTCGTTCTGCCACTCTTCCCGGATCTTCTCCATTGTGGTCACGCTCTGCTGGTAACTCCTGTCTGCAAGACAAATCACATTTCAGCTGAAGGTGTCTCTGCCCATGGCAGTGGGGTTGGAACGAGAGGACCTTTAAGGTCCCTTCCAAGCCAAATCATTTTATGATTCTGTGATTCCATGATTAACATTCATTAAAAAAAAATCCCTCCACTAGAAGGTAATATGGGAAGCTTGAAAAGGCTAGGAGATCAGGGATAAAGCAGAAGGACACGGCCTTGGTGGGGCCATGCAGGCTTCTCCAGGGAAGTTGCCCACTGCTGGTATCTTGGACGTGTGTTTCCGAGGAGTCGTGCCTGACCCAAGAGATGGAGCTCACCCGTGAGCCACACCATGGCTTCACAAACCCCTGCCTCTGGAAACACTCCGCTCACCCTCCCAACACGGCATTTCTACACTCACCAGTGTCCTCCAGTGCTGATTTCGTCTGAGCCAGCTTCAGGAACAGCTGCCAAAAACGGGAGAGACAAGGAAGGTGAAGAAGAGGCTGGGTGCATCACCAGTGTCACTGCAGCCCCACTGGGGAACATCATTAGCCACCTCATGTCACACCAAAACCCAGAGCTGGGAGAAGAGCCATGGGGCAGGAGAGCTGCAAGAAAAGACATCCTTTCCCTGCCCCTACCCCACAGCCATACCTCCACTTCCCATACCTTCTCCTGCTGCTTCTGTGTGACCAGGTTGGCGTTGCGGTGCACAGCCTGCTCCGCCTCGTCCTTGTCCCGGCAGCGCTGCTCGTACAGGCGCTTGGCCTAGGACAGACACCAGAACAGCGAGATGCAGTCACCCCTCAGGGAGAGGCCTCAGGGAAAAGCTCAGCCTGCCAGGGAACAGGCTGCCTGCGGAGCAGGGAATGGCACAAAAGGTGCCCTGCAGCTTGGGAAAAGCCTCGCAAGGCAGGCTGCTCTTGGATAGGGGTGAAAAGCTCATGGCAATCAAGTCCGTGGGCATGTCCTGAGAAGGGCTGGGGATCCGGCAGGAGCACAGGTTGGATGAGAAGCAGCTGAGGGAGCTGGGGGGGTGGGCTCAGCCTGGAGAAAAAGGAGGCTCAGGGGTGACCTTCTGGCTCTGCACAACTCGCTGACAGGAGGGGGCAGCTGGGAGGGTCAAGCTCTACTCCCAAGGAACAAGGGACAGGACAAGAGGAAGTGGCCTCAAGTTGCATCAGAGGAGGTTCAGAGAAGACATTCAGAAAAACCTCTTCACAGAAAGGGTTTTCATGCCCTGGAACAGGCTGCCCAGGGTCAAGCTCTACTCCCAAGGAACAAGGGACAGGACAAGAGGAAGTGGCCTCAAGTTGCATCAGAGGAGGTTCAGAGAAGACATTCAGAAAAACCTCTTCACAGAAAGGGTTTTCATGCCCTGGAACAGGCTGCCCAGGGCAGTGGTGCAGTCACCATCCATGGAAGTGTTCAAAAAAGGTGTGGGATGTGGCACCTGGGGAGATGGGTTAGTGGTGGGCTTGGCAGTGCTGGGCAAATGGTTGGACTCAAGCATTTTAGAGGGCTTTTCCAACCTGAATAACTCTCTGATTCAAAGCCATTTGTATCCAACCCTGCAAGGCTACCACTGGCTGTGTCTTTGGCGTGCTCTTCACTGTTTCTGAGCACACCCTGCACAGCACTCACACAGACACAGTGTTGAGAGTCACAGCAGAGAAGAAACCCCTCTCATTTCAGCCTGTCCCAGCGCTCTGTGTCTGTGTGTATGTGTGTGTGAGCAGCATTAACCCACATGGCAAGAAACAGCAGCACATTTGCTTTACCTCCATGGTCTTCTTGTACTGAAGATTCCTGTTTTTGTGAATTGCCTCCATTATCAGCTCTATCTGTGAAGACAACAGACCTGGGGTGAGCACATCACTGACCATCAAAGCTCCAGGACACACTGTGTGGCTTAGAAGAGGAAGAGCCACAGACCATACTGATATGTGTTTAAAGACCTTCATCCACCCAAAGCATCTTCACAAAACTCATCTTTTGTGCTTCTGCCTAAGCCTTGAATTGTGTATGCAAAGGAGCTCTAAAAACTAAATCCTAGCAATATTTAGTACTGTATCACCTCCACAGACTCTGGCAAAACTGGGAAGCCCACTCCCCTCTGCTAGGTCCAAACCAGTCCCTGGTTCTAGCAGTTTTCCTTGATTTTCCAGACAAAGGAATCTCAAGCCAGAAGAAGTTAAAGGCTTGGCCATTTTAGCACTCCCTATGGAGATCATACAGCACTATAAACAAACACTTTACAAACATTCCAGTGCTGTGGCTGGCCCCAAAAAGCACCCGAAGAAGATGTGGAAGTGAGAAGAGGGAAGCTGGAGGTTACTACACAGTTCAACACAGTTACAACACATAGGAAGGAGCTCAGTACTTCCAGGCAGCACAGGCAGCGGGGGCGTGGCGGGGGCTGGGGCATGGCATGAGACAGCACCGGGATCAGCCCCTTGCTGGAGCAGGATCAACACCCTGCAGGAAGACACATCTTCCCACAGTGCCTGACCTTCTTCCGATGCAGCTTTTGCTTTTCCCTGAAGTCCTCCATCTTCTTTGCTTCCTCCCGAAGGGTTTGTGCCAGCTGGATGTGACCTTGTCCCACATTGTCTATCTCTGCAAAGAGAAAATAAATTCAGTACTTTTATATATATATTCCCAAAGAGACTGTTTCTCAAGACAACTTACAACACACGACACATCCCCTTTCAGAAACATGAAGAAGCACCAGCTTGTTTGAAGCAGCCTCCAAGCAGTGCTCACCAATGTAGGGACCAGTCCTGCTGGGACCTGCTCCCCAGTTTGAGAAAACTCTCCCCCTCATGCAGGTAAATCTAGGCATGTTTCGACACATTGCAGTGCCCCAGGCCAGCAGGCAACAACTTGGAGCACAGAAAAATGAAGGCTAAAATAATCTCAGCTCCTCTTGCTGAGGGCAAGCGGCCACACCGTGAAACACCACCCCAGCAAGCTCACCGAGGGAGCGGAGCCAAATGGCAGCTCCTGATTCAACCCCCAAAGCTGCTCCAAACCCACAGCTCTGAATAGTCAGCCGTGGTGAGGGCAGAGCCCTGTTAGGGAGGTCCACGGGAGCAGCAAAGAAACCTGGATCGGGCAGGGGGTGGACTGGGCACAGGATAACAGAGTGCTCACCCTCGAGTTGCTGTCTGATGGTACCCTGGCAGGATGTGACACGTGACAATGTATGGTGGCCAAAGCACCATCTTTTGGACACTCCAGGTAGAATCACATAGTCATTTAGGCTGGAACAGCCCTCTTAAGATCCTCAAGTTCAACCATTCCCCCAGCACTGCCAAGGCCACCACTAACCCAGATCCCCAAGTGCCACATCCACACGGCTTTTAAATCCCTCCAGAGATGAGGATTCCACCACTGCCCTGGGCAGCTGGGCCAGGGCTGGACAACACTTTCCATGAAGACATTTTCCCTCATGTCCAACCTAAACCTCCCCTGGCTGCCCCCTCCTGTCAGGGAGTTGTGCAGAGCCACAAGATCCCCCTGAGCCTCCTTTTCTCCAGGCTGAGCCCCTTTCCCAGCTCCCTCAGCTGCTCCTGGGGCTCCAGCCCCTTCCCCAGCTCCGTTCCCTTCCCTGGACACGCTCCAGCCCCTCAATGTCTCTCTTGTCCTGAGGGGCCCAGAGCTGTCCCCGGGTTTGAGGTATGAGTTACAGTGTGTGTGTGAAGAGGACAAGCCTGTCCAACAAACTCCAGAAGAGCTTCCCACGCACAGCTTCCTATGTACAACATAAACATGACCTCTGAGCTGCAGCCAGACCTGAAACCCCAAGAGATTCCAAAAGGATGCCCTATGGGTCTCCTGTCCCACACATGTCCTAACTCACTTTGTCCCAAACCCCACACACTGGGATGAGCCAGGCCAGCAGTACAGCCTATGCCTGGCCTCAGCACTGCACAGCTTTCGAGATTTCTCTGCTATTTTCTTCCCAAGCAGTTGCCTTGAGGCTTTGGCGCTGCCAAGTGTCCTGGCAAACACAAAGAATTACTTACGTTGCTTGAAAACATCGAGGGATCTCTTCAGCGTGCTGAAAAACACAGGCAGGGCATTAAAAATGGTGGGAAAGCACAGGCAGGCACAGGCATCAGCAGAGCACCTCTTCCAAAACAGAGTTCACTCAACAATGGCCAAAGGACCTCAAAGCACGTTTATTTACCCTCTTAGTACCTCCAGCTTTTTCCTCTCTCAGCAGGTATAACACAGTCCACTTGGTTTGAGACCTACTTTACATCTTTCTGAACACTGGATGCTATTAAAAATTCAAAGTTTCACGACAAGTGTTTCAGGCAACCTCCTAAAACCATCATCTGGAACAGATGAACAATTTCGACATGGTGCGCTTGCCAGTGGTTGGAAAAGCAGGAAGCTTTTCTCCCTATTAATATTGCACAATAAAGATGTCAGAAACATTTTATGTGACACCTCAATATGAAACTGTAAGTAAATGACATGGGAGCTTCAGACCGGACATGTATAAAATATAGAAACAAAGGAGGAAGCAGAAGGCGCCAAGGGTCACTTGGGAAATAGTGCAAACCATGGTGGCCACAGCATGCTGGGCTCTGAAGATTTGCATGGTTTGAGTCAAAGAAGTACCTGTACTTCCCTCTGGCATCAAAACCTGTCCAGAGGTAACCCAAGGTCTCATGATTCTCAGCTTTCTGCTGACGCACCAGCCCACACCCCCCCTGAGCATCTACAGTGATTTGGTTTATCTGCGGCTGGTGGGAACTTGGTGGGGTCCAACTCAAAGCAAATTAGAACCCAGCTGGGCATTGCTCATTCATGAGAACGATTTCAGCTCTCTTTCTGAACGTCCCAATCACATTTCAATTCTGTTTTGTCTCACAGCTTCCTTCCTTCTCTTCCTCCTTCATTGCTCCAAGAACATCCATAAAAGCAAAAGACACACAGGACTGTGAACTTACTTCAGCTCTGTCTGCCCACAGGGCTTCTTCTTCGACAAGTTAATGAGCTCCTTGCCATATTTTTCTTCTATAACTGCCCTGTTGAGGAAAGAGAGAAATCACAGAGTCACGAATCATCGATTGGTTTGGGTTGGAAGGGACCTCAAAGCTCATCCAGTTCCAGCCTCTGCCATGGGCAGGGACACCTTCCACTATCCCAGGTTGCTCCAAGCCTCGTCCAACCTGGCCTGGGACACTGCCAGGGATGGGGCAGCCACAGCTGCTCTGGGCACCCTGTGTCAGGGCCTCCCCATCCTCCCAGCTAGGAATTCCTTCCCAATATCCCATCCATCCCTGCCCTCTGGCAATGTGTGGCAAAAAGTACTCTCTGTACCTGGCACTAATCCTTAGGGAGAGCACCTGAAGAAGAGACCAAATCTTGAGAGGTAACATAAATAACGCCCTTGAGAGACCATATTATCAACCCCTCTTGGAAGAAAGGAAGGAGGAAAAGAGAGCCCATGTGCTGCAGTGTAAGAAACAGTTCTTTGCAGCTGCTTTGGAATCACTACAGACAACCAGGGCTGGACTTGATTGGTCAAATGTAGTTATCTTCATGTGGGCAACCCTAGCTGTCTGTCGCCAGTGGAAAGAAACAAGTTCTGCTAGAGACTGCCATTAGAATGTCTACTGGATAAAACAAGTAACTTTCTAAAATGCCTTAACTACTAACACAGATGGAGACCTCTGTGTGGTTGATTTCTGGAGTCTGGCAATGGAATTCACCTAACTTAACTCTGAAAACTCCACAAGCTAATAGGGAAAGTGAAAAAATATATATATTATAGATTGACTTTTTTTTTCCTACCTAACAACATTCCCATGGACTTCCTTTGAGACAAAACATCCAGCAGGCTCAATCACCATAGCTGGAACTGACAACTGGGCCAAGGCCAGAGAGTGGAAAATCTAGGTCCAGCCTCTGATCTCCTCCTGGCTAGACACTTCAGTAGCAACCTACATCTCCTTCAAGACCAAGGAGGACAAAGGGTGTGGAGGAGGCTTTTGGCACTCTCTGCATTGTCACAGATGAGTGAGACTTGGTTCTCAGGGTCCACTTCCTCAAGTGGAAGGCCCAAACTTTCCTGGAACATGGGATTATAGTCTGAACAGATGTAGATGCATTAGACACTTTTAAGTGCAGTTCTGCTCCTGCTCATCCCCATTATGTTTGTTCCAGGCTGCTCTGTACTGAGTCGTGCAGTCCGAGGCTGGTTTTCTCAAGTTGTCATTACGAAAATAACATTAATTCAATGTACAATGTTCTACAATGCTCTTCATATTTAGCCATTGCTAACCAGGTGAACCATAAAGGCAAAATACATGGCCAGATCATCGCAGCTGTTTTTGCTGCTTAGGTCATCTCCTCTGATAAATAACAGCAGTACCTAACCCTACCACTTTTTAACACTGAATCTGTGGGGTGTTCTTAACGTACAGAGACAAAGACAGGACAAAGCCATGCCTCTCCTAGGCTGAGATCTTCTAACCTGATCTTCTGCAAGGTGAACAGCAAGGTGAACTCCATGGGACAGCATTTTAACATAGTGAACAGTTAAACATGGCAGATATCAAACCGGGAATACCAGGAGAAGGAGTAGTGCCACAGCAGCACTTCCAGGCTCAACCCAACCCATTGTCAGAGGCAGCTCCCTACCTTTCCTTCAGAAAGTCTTCAAACTCTTTGCAGTTCTTCCTGCCATCATTCAGATGCTGAATGATGCTGTCGTAGCCAACTGTGCTGGTCAGATCTGTGCTCTGAAAACACAGGAACCGGAGTCATGTATTTGTCAGTGCCACCTTCTGAGGCATTTGCACAGGCCATGGCTCAGTGGGAGCAAGCGTGCAAGTGCCTCTTTATGAAATAAAATCTTTTCTTTTAGAGATGGGAGAGACTCCAGAATGAGAACAATGGTGGCAATTTGAGACAAGGTACATCTATGCCACTCACACTTGCCATAGACTTCTGAAGGGTCAGTGTTTTGTTCCAAATTATTCCTTAAAAGCATATATTGCACTGGTGCATGAAGAAAAAAGAAGAAAAAGAAAAAGAAAAAGAAAAAGAAAAAGAAAAAGAAAAAGAAAAAGAAAAAGAAAAAGAAAAAGAAAAAGAAAAAGAAAAAAGAAAAAAAGAAAAAGAAAATACATGCAGCAATGATGTAGGCTGACTTACTCTACCTCATTCTTTCCCCATTCCCATGCATGGCTGCAGAAAAGAGAGCAATAGTAGGAGCAGGTATGAAGCTCAGCAACAGGAAACAAAAGCCACAAAAGGTTATCAAGAAACCTGAAGAGGAATAGTGGCAGGATGGAGAGATTCAGGAAGTCGTTCAAAGCCAGGATGAGAGTATGCATCTCATAGAGATCTGGCATAAAAGTGTGGGCAGCAGAAGAGGGGATTTCCCACGAGTTTATTCCTGGTGCAATAAAAGAGGAGGAACACGGCTGTATTTGTGATAAAGGAAAGAGTTTAATCAAGAGGAATTCCCTATTCAAGTACTTGACCGTCAGTGACCAGAAAGCAAGAAGTGAAGGGGAGATGTGGTGGAGTGGGACTGGCAGAAAATCCACAGGTAACCCGAATCAGCTTTGCATGGGAAGACAGGACTGTGGAGCAGGACCTAAGCAGAAACAAAACTTCCTTTACAAAGTACAAATGTCCCTCCAAAATAAGGTTAGTACTGATAAAACCACAACCAGCTCTCAGGTTGCTCCACATCTTCGCTAATCAGGTCTGTGAAAAGGAAACACTGCACTGCAGTCAGTCTTCATTACATTTGCAGAACACAGGAACAGCCTAACTTGAATTCCTATCCCCAGTTTCAAAGGAAACAAAATGGATGCAGAGCACAGCTGCTGGTCATTGCAAGCCCAGGCAGGAGGGAGGGTCAGAGCCCCATCACTGCATGTCCAGGGGCACCCAGAGGCTCCTGCATCCTGCTTTGCTGCCCGGGACTCTTGGGCTCTCTGTGCCAGGCAGAAGGGTTAAGGAAAAAACTGGGAGTACTCATCAGTAATGTGCACTAAGCTCCTTGTTTTATCACTCTTCCTCCTACAGTAAAAGAATTTAATTCCAGCATATGTGTGTTTCCTAAGCACCCGTGGCTGGCCCCGACCTCAAGGTGCAAGGTGAAACAAAGAATCACACAATTGTTTAAGCTGGAAAAGCCCTCTGAGATCATCGAGTCTAAATGTTCCCCAGCACTGACAAGCCATTCACTTACCCACCTCCCCAAGTGCCACATTTACATGGCTTTTAAATTCCTCTATGTGAGTTTTCCATGGGAGGAGCTCCCGGCACAGATGGAGCTGGGCAGGGCTGTAAGGTGTGAAATCAGCCTTTGCAGAAACCTTCTGGGCAGGTTTCACACAGAAATAATAAAAAGACCAGCATGACTGGGGGTGTTTAGCCTGGAGAAGGCTCCAGGGAGAACTCAGAGCCCCTGCCAGTGCCCACAGGGGCTCCAGGAGAGCTGGAGAGGGACTTAGGACAAGGCATGGAGGGACAGGACACAGGGAATGGCTTCCCAGGGCCAGAGGGCAGGGCTGGATGGGATATTGGGAAGGAATTCCTGGCGGTGAGGGTGGGGAGGCCCTGGCACAGGGTGCCCAGAGCAGCTGTGGCTGCCTCATCCCTGGAAATGTTCAAGGCCAGGCAGGACAGGGCTTGGAGCAACCTGGATAGTGGAAGGTGTCCCTGCCCATGGTAGGAGGTGGAACTGGATGGCCTTGAGGGTCCCTTTCAACCCAAACCATTCCGAGATTCTGTGACTGCAAAGGCAGGGCTGGCAATAGCAATGGAAGAGGAAGCACAACACAACAAGCACAGAGCCATGGGCACAGAGAAGATTTAAAACCATAATGAACTAACCCAAAGACAAGTATGAAGGATGGGGAGTTGCACCAAGCCCTGCCCAAAGAGAGCACGAGGATCTGGCCCGCCACTCTCCAGCACACATCTGTCCCGGTCCTCCCTGCGGGGCAGAGCTCTAAGCCCACGTGCTATTTACAGGACAGCCCATGGAAACTGCAAACGGATGATTTCAAGGTGACAAAGCAGCACCTGATGTTTCCCAAGCCCGCAGGACATGCACTCCATTTCCTGATCTGCTGCCTGGATTTGCACCCAGCGGACTCAAGGAATTTGTGTTCTGCTTGTGATGTTTCGAGGTTTGGTTACACTTTCAGCCAAAAGAGGGGCTAAAATGCTCTGGTGGGGATGTGAAAGCATGTCATGATCCTGTCTGAGTCACAGCAAGCTTCTGTGCTTGACGTTTCCATCTTCTGCCCCAATTTACAGGAAAACCCCTGCAGATACACACCCTATGAAGCAAATGTCATTGGAAAAACACAGAAACGTAGAAATGTTTAAACTGGAAAAGCCCTCCAAGACCATGAAGTCCAACCACTCCCCAGCATTGCCCAGCCCACCACTAACACATCTCCCCAAGTGCCACATCCACATGGCTTTTAAACCCCTCCAGGGATGAGGACTTCACCACTGCTCTGGGCAGCCTGTTCCTTGGATTAATAACACTTTCCATGAAGAAATTTTCCCTAATATCCTATCCAAACCTCACCTGACACAACCTGAGGCCGTTCCCTCTCATCCTGTCCCTTGTTCCCTGGGAGCAGAGCCCAACACACCCCCAGCTGCCCCCTCCTGTCAGGGAGTTGTGCAGAGCCACAAGGTCCCCCCTGAGCCTCCTTTTCTCCAGACTGAGCCCCTTTCCCAGCTCCCTCAGCCGCTCCTGGGGCTCCAGCCCCTTCCCCAGCTCCGTTCCCTTCCCTGGACACGCTCCAGCCCCTCAATGTCTCTCTTGTCCTGAGGGGCCCAGAGCTGTCCCCAGCACTGGAGGTGTCCCAGCAGTGCCAGCACAGGGGACGGGCCCTGCCCTGGGGCTGTGTCACACCCTGGCTGGGACAGCCCAGGGGCCACTGGCCTCTTGCCCCCCTGGGCACTCCTGGGCTCATGTCCAGCCACTGGCACCAGCACCCCCAGGGCCCTTCCCAAAGGGCCCTTTCCAGCCCCTGTGCCCCAGCCTGGAGCTGCAGGGAATGGTGTGACTCAAGTGCAAGATCTGGCACTTTTTCTTGTTGAACCTCACACCACTGACCTCAGCCCTTGGATCCAGCCTGTCCAGATTCCCTTGCAGAGCCTTCCTGCCCTCTACCAGTCTGTCCCAACTTTCCCAAACTGAAAGGTTTTGGGCGCTGCACTTGTTCATGGACCATGTCTTGAAAGATCTGTATTTATTCCAAGCTCTCAGTGTGTTTCCTCAGCCTTGTGTGCTTAGAGAAAGGCACCAGAAGCTCGTGTCTATTTTAGAAGTCAGAAACACTGACCAACTGTTGCTGGCTGTGCTGTCCCTGCTCACAGTGCAGCCGCAAAACCACTCAGTGTCCTGCAGAGGTTCCTGAGACAAAGAGAAGTGCTTCTGCTGGTGCCTGCAGGGAGCAGAGTGAGGAGAGGCTGCACGAGGTTCCAGTTCCTCCCCATCCCATAACAGGAGGATGCAACAGGACAGACAGAATTCCTTGCAGGGAGAAAAAGGCCTCGCTGCAAATCCACTCACCTGGGACCAGCATCCTGCAAAAAGCAGCTTTTTGATTAGTAATTTTCCATTTGACGTTTCCTTCCCTTACGCCAACACCTTCCCTGCTCGTCCCAGAGACACCAAAAGCAATGGACCATCCTGCCTTGATGCAATGACCTCTTCTTCCCACAAACCCCACTTCGTTCCTTTGAAACGATGACCTGGGGATTTCACAAGTTCCATCAAGCCAGTCCCCGTTTAGAGAAGGACGAGCAGGGAAAAGGGTAAGTGAAACAGCCAGCATCACACCATCAGTCAGCAGCCAGGGAATAAACCCAGGGACCCAGGGCTGCATCCCCCAGCCACGGGTTGTTTTAGCAGCATCACTAAACACATTGCAGGGCGCAGAGCATTGCCTCATTGAAGGCAAAACGACCAAAATTTCACTCCCCAAGTTGCAACCTGTTAGCCCACAGATCAGAATTAGAGTGGTTCTTAGTATTATCATCATTTCTATTTTTACCATATGGTTTTACAGCACCAAAGTGCAGTGATGAGACCCAAGGCTACTGGGTTACCCAAAATATGTGCAAGAACAGGCTTGTGGAGAACAAGGCATGTACTACAAAAGTGAAAAAAAGTGAAAGAAAAGACCTCATATAGTGAAAGAAGAAGAGCAGATTGCAAAAACAAATGAAAACAAAATGTCATGCTTGCCCAACTCGTGGCAATCACTACAGGCACGGCAACAGCAAATGAACACAAGCTTTGGGGTATTTTTGTTTTTGCACAGCTCCGTCACAAGCAGGCAGGACACACGGCGTGTGGGAGGGAGTGACATGGCAGTTGGAGCATGCAGGGCAAAAAATATTCAGTCTCAGGCATGTCTGGACTTCAGTCCCTGAGCAACGGGGTGCCAGAGAGCAAACCTCTTTATTTAAGAAAATTTATCATCTTAGGTTGAGACACAAGAGCATGAGCAAACTTCAGTGCAGAGAGCCAAGTGGCCCCATGCTTTCCCAACAGAGCACACCAGGAATATCACACCATCAGCTCCAGCAGGGAACAGAAGCCAGTGCAGGAACAGACACAGCACCCACCGAAGGAACCAGAACGGGTAGGGTTTAAAACTCAATCTGTCCCCAGGTGAGGCTGGAAGCACAGCCCTGCTACCCCTACAGAGAAAAGCAGGGGCTGCAGCTTAGTGTCCAGTCACAGAATCCAAGAATGGTTCAGGCTGGAAGGGACCTTAAACCTCATCCAGTGCCACTCCTGCCATGGGCAGGGACCTTCTACTATCCCAGGTTGCTCCAAGCCCCACCCAACCTGGCCTGGGACACTTCCAGGGATCCAGGGGCAGCCACAGCTGCTCTGGGCAAACTGTGCCAGGGCCTCACCACCCTCACTCTTACCATCCTATCCCCACAAAGAAATTTGGAGGTCATCACTCACAACCAGTCACATTTCAAAGCTGGAAGATCCAATACCAAAACTGGCCTAGGTTTTGAGGGTTTGCACATTTTTTAGACTTTGTCCCATCAATTGGAGCATACCTCCCCTGGAGCACTCCCAAAGTCTCCTCCTTCTCCTCAGGCTCTCCTAACCACTGAGAAATTTGCCCCACCAGAGTAACATACATTTTTCCCAGTATTTAGGGATTCTGCAGGTACAGTGGAATGATGAGTTAGTTTGGGGGAAAAAAAAGACGTGGACATTTTGTTGGACCAGCAGATCTGAAGCTGAGCCAGCATAACCACTGAAGAACACTGTGTGGCAGCATCTGCCACCTGCCCAGGATCATGCAGCAATTGCCCTCTTGATCTCCCTTGTCTGACAGGTGAAGAACCCACAGAAGATGAAAGTTGCGCCTCACGAAGCTCTTTGTAATGATAGGACAAAGAATGATGGTTTTAAACTAAAAGAGGGGAGATTCATATTAAATATAAGGAATGAATTGTTTGAATTGTTTATGATGAGGGTATTAAAACACTGGCACAAGTTACCCACACAAGCTGTGGCTACGCCATCCCTGGAAGTGTTCCAGGCCAGGCTGGACAGGGCTTAGAGCAACCTGGGATAGTGGAAGGTATCCCTGACCATAGCAGGGTGGTGGACTAGATGATTTGTAAAGTCTTTCCCAACCCAAACTGCTCTATGCTTCTATGATTCTAAGAAATCACTTGCTTCAGCAAAGACTTCTCCTTCTATTTTTGCCTTACGCAAAGCAATGTAAGAGGAAAATTGCAGGAGGAAGTGTGTGCCCACTCACAGCACTCAGCAGCAGGTGGAAGCTGGATGTGCAGCCCTCCACGCCTCGTCTTGATTCAGTTCTTTTCTTCCTACCCTGATTCCCCCCTCCTTGCCAGCCCTCACAGCTGATGCACAGTCACCAGTACGTGGTGTGGCAGCTGCTTGGGGTGGTATTTGCCTTTTCCATGGGCCCAATGACCGCAGAAGGGCCTCAGTCTCTCCACTGAGTCACATCCATCACGTTCCTGTCCAACCTCCACCCCAGCTGACTGCCCCAGGCACATTTCCTTGGTCAAGGGGCTTGGAGCATCCAGGCTTCAGAAAGGACAAAAACCAGGAAAAATCTCTGGCAGCACCAGAGGTTTGGGGCTCAGCAAGAACCAGAGATGATTCAGGAAACAGCCATGTTTGAAGTAAAAGGGGTCAAGCAGGAGTGAGCGCCACACACAGCACCCCAGGTCCACCTTGCCTTGGGAGCTTGATGCTCCTGTCCTGGTGTTTTCTCCCAGTGAGCCCCCTCCTCCAGGATCCTCCTTCAAAAAGCACCACACCACTGCTGAAGAGGAACAAACCAGGCAGAAACAGCTGAAGTCAGCCCTGCGGTGAGAAGCTCTTCTTTAATCCAATGTGTCACTGAGGCACCACAAACCCTGTCTACTCAGCTTTTCTGGCACCACAGTTATTCCCCCAGCCTGGGGAGTGCTGCCACCACTCTCAAAATCTCCCTCTGCATGTTTGCAACACAAAGGGAGCACAGTGGAAAACTTCTGTGTAATAAATAGCTGGGAACCAGCTGCCAGATGCAAAGTTGGCTTTATTCCCCACAACAGGTTTGATACCTGTGTGGGATTTATGTATTTGACAACACTATGACAGTTAAGTGGCTAATGATGCTCGGTGAGCCTGGTGCTCTGCGCTTATTCCTCAATACTCAGGAGCCCCAAACCCAGCGCCAGCTCTTCCTGGTGCCTGTGCTTCTCTCCCATATCCTACAAGATGGGAGCTGCTTCCAGGCAACATCTGGGAAACCCCCAGCACCATTCACAGATGAAGATTTTCAGCTCTAAAAGACCAAATTTGGTAATTTACTTCCTGGTTGCCAATACCTGGAACAAAGGTCCACCACAAGAGGAACTGAGTAGCCATAGAGCTGAAGCTTTGCAGCAGATATGTGGGTTTCCTGCACTTCTCCTTTTATAAAAGCGTAATTCAGACTGAAAAGAATAAATTGTGGTTTTCCTCAAACTGTGGGTTTTCCTTCATGGCTCAGCAGTTGACAGCAGCACCACACCAACTGACCTGCTCCTAGTCCGGGATTAGCTCCACATCAAGAGAACATTTTTCGCCATGGTGTCTCCAAGTAGTTCACCAATGGCCAATTAATGATATCAAACCCTTCAGCCTAGCACTGACTTCCTCCAGCAAGGCAGCAGCCACTTGCTGGGATTATTTTGGCTGCATGGAGCAGGTTGTAAAGCCACAACTCTCAAGGCATGCATGGTGGGCAGTGCCTGCTGGGGATCATAGAATGGTTTGGGTTGGAAGGGACCTTAGTGACCATCTCATTCCAATCCCCTGCCATGGGCAGGGACACCTTCCAGTATCCCAGGTTGCTCCAAGCACCGTCCAACCTGGCACTGTACACTTCCAGGGATCCAGGGGCAGCCACACTTTCTCTGGGCAACCTGTGACAGTGTTTTATCGACCCAGAGCATTCAGCAAAGTCACCCCACAACCACGATCGTTGCCTTTGGAGCCAACTCTAACCAGACAGCAGTGATCCTTGCACCTCCAGCTGTGCCCCCCCCCAGCTCCGGCTGGCTCTGCCCCCGCTGCCCCTGTCCCGCAGTGCTCCTGCTCACCCAGAAGTGGTCTCTGAACCGCGCCTCCCGCATCCTGCTGCCGCCGCCGCCGCGCTCCGCCGCTCCCTGCCTGGCCCGACCCGGCCCGGCCCGGCCCGCCCCGTGGAGTCTCCTCCCACGCACGGGTGCTCCCGCCCCAGGATCACCGCGGGCCGAGGAGGGGGGCGTGCTGCGGCGG
>VZTF01000417.1:8948-205346 GCA_013397755.1 Cnemophilus loriae
GTGTGGGCGAGCGCTCGCCCTGTCCGCAGGGATGCCCAGCAGGAATAGCGATTCCGAGGACCGTGGGAAGGGGCGGTGCGGGGCTCGAAGTCGGTGCGGGTCCGGGGGGCGGTGCGGGACCTGGGGGCGGTGCGGGATGCTCGGGGGCGGTGCGAGACTCCCGAGGCGGTGCAGGGTGCTCGGNCGGCCGGGTCAACCTCATCGGAGAGCACACCGACTACAACGGCGGCTTCGTGCTGCCCATGGTAAGGGCCGTGCTCCGCCGCCCCGGCCCCGGGCTCTCGCCATGTCACCCTTCCGGGTCCTCCTGGCAGCCGCCGGGGGTTCTCTGCCACCGCCTTGCCACCTCCGTCCCAGGATGCCCCCTCCAGGATAACCCACCCAGGACCTTGAGGGGATCCTCCGGGATCCCCCTTTCACCATTCTCCCCGCGGGATCCCCTGCCCAGGACCATGGGGTTCGGAGCCAGACCTGCTGCAGCCCCCCCTACAGACCAACTCCTCACTCGCTTCTCGGGGATGTGATTCTCTTCCCAACCGCCTCTCCGAGAGGCTGAAGCCTTTTTTCTGCAACCCTGTCAAACAACTTCCCCTTCCCAGAGAGCGGTGTTTTGGTGGCAGAGATGGTTCAGAACAGCAGGAGCTTCCTGCTCTTTCCGAGCTCTTTTGGCTCAGCGGGGCAGTCCCCGCTCAGTCCTAAATCAAACCTACAGCTAATTACTGTGAGGCCGAAGAGCGTGGGAGCAGGTCAGCTGAATTCCCTGGCAAGCAAGAAAACTTCCTGAAGCCTCTCCCATTCTTGGCGTGGTTACCACTCCCCCGGAGCCCAACAGGCAGCACCGAGCTGGGGGGTCAGGCACAACATTCAGTAGGAAGACTGACCCTGTGTGTCAATAAATAGCCAGGAAGTTTAATTCTGTGCCAAGCCGGAGTGTGCAGTGGGACTCTGAGGTGTTAAAGAGAACACCTGGTTGCTCCAGCTGCGGGCTGAAGCAGCCACAGCTGTCCCCTGCCACCGGTGGGGATGCTCCAAGGGATGCTGCGGGGTCTAAGCCCACCTTCCCCACCCCCAGGCCCTGCAGCTGGGGACGGTGCTGGTGGGATCCCCCACGCAGGACGGGACCATCTCCATCGTCACCAGCTCGGCAGAGGCGGACGAGCCCCACAGGGTGCAGTTCCCGGCTCCCCGTCCCGGCAGCTCCCTGAGCCCGGGGCTGCCTCGCTGGGCCAACTACGTCAAGGGCGTCATCCAGCACTACCGGGGTAAGGCCCGGGCTGAGGGGTGGGTCAGAGCCCCCCTTGCAGGGGACTGATGTTCAGACCTGGCTTTCGGAGTGCTCCAGGGGCTCTTCCAGTGTCGGCGTAATCCTGCAGCTCTGCCGGGACCAGGCTCCAGCAAAGTTAATCTCAGCTCCAAAGGTCCCTGTGCTTGGGGGGCTGCCGGGTCACACTCTGCTGTGGGTCACCCTGTGTTCTGAAATGTTGGACAGGGGCTCCTTGTGTCATTCCCTGTGAGCTGTGGGGCACACGCAGCCCTGCAGGGACTCATGGCCCCCCTCCTCCCTTCTCTTCCCGCAGGTGGTCCCGTGCCGGGCTTCAGCGCCGTCATAGCCAGCGACATCCCCCTGGGCGGGGGCCTCTCCAGCTCGGCCTCTCTGGAGGTGGCTACGTACACCTTCCTCCAGCAGCTCTGCCCTGGTAAGGCAGCAGCCAGTCCTGGGCTCTGGCATCTGTTTCCAGGTGGGAGCTGGGATGAGAGGGTGCCCTTAGCTAGATCCCACAGCCCTTGGGGGAACCCTGCTGTGGAGTGGGTCACAACTCCCCACTGCAGCCAGAGCTGGCACTGCCCTGCCTGTGTGGCTCCTCTGGCTCATCCAGCCTCACCTGCCCAGACCTCTAAAATCCACGGACCACTCCTGGGGCTGGCCAGGGGGATGAGAGGGAGTTCCTTTGAGAGCATCCTCTCCCCACCCTAATGCCCCCAAAAATCAAGAGATCTGGGACACCATTGTCAGTTATCACATCCAGCTGGATCTGGGGGCCCAGATTGGCATGGATGCCATGCAGTGGTGCAGGAGCAAGCACCTGCAGCTGCAAAACCCCGTTCCATGGGAAAACAACGCTTTACCTCCATGTTTGCTCCCCCTACTCCCAGGCAAGGGACAAAGTTGCAGGAGCTGCTAACCTGTGTGTCTCTGCTGTGGCACAGATGATGAGGATTTGGTAGCCAAGGCGCTGGCGTGCCAGAAAGCGGAGCACACATTTGCTGGGATGCCCTGTGGGATCATGGACCAGTTCATATCCGTGATGGGCAGGGAAGGCCACGCGCTGCTCATCGACTGCAGGTCAGGGTCGAGCGCTGAGCTCACTGTGCTGTGCTCACCTCCTTGGGCAGCTGGGGATGAGCTGGCCCTGTGGCCATGAACTCAGGGCAGGAGTGCAGGGAGGGGTTAACCCTTGAACCCAGCCCAAAACCTCACCATGGGAACGGGGCAGCCTGCACTTTAATTTCCCCTTGTCTTGATACCTTCTCCTGCAACCCTTCTGCTGCTTGCCTGAGCTGTCTTCCCCGCGGTCGTTAGGGTCTGTTACGGAGCTCGTAACTGGGAGGGAGTGAAACGCTTGAGTGAAATCCTAAACCACCTGGACTTTGCCTCTGTAGTTCAGGATCTGCCTGCCACGTGGCCTCACTCAGCTCAGGTATCTGAGGGAGGGGGCGGGCACATGGCTGAGCTCTCCCTGCAGGTCCCTGGAGACCGTCCTCGTCCCGCTGACCGATGCCAGCCCGGCCGTGCTCATCACCAACTCCAACGTGCGGCACACGCTGACGGGCAGCGAGTACCCCACGCGCCGGCGGCAGTGCGAGGAGGCAGCGGCGGCTCTCGGCAAGGCCAGCCTGAGGGATGCCACCCTGGCCGAGCTGGAAGGTGGGGACAGTCCCTCCCTCGTCTCTGGCCACTCCTTGGGGCATCGAGAGCTTGGTGCCCCATTGGCTGAGCCCTGGGGCAGGCGGGTGGGCACACACCCTGTGATGGGAATGTGCTGCACGCAGAGAAGCTTTGGCACGGGATGGTTGCAGGATGCACCCCAGCAGCATCCTGCAGGCAGGGGGGCTTTGCTGCAGAGACACAAATGTCTCTGCAGAGGCCAGGAGCCGGCTGGGGGATGAGGTGTTCCGGCGGGCCAGGCACGTCATCGGCGAGATAGCACGGACAGCACAGGCAGCCCAGGCACTGCAGCACAGGGACTACAGCATGTTCGGGAGGCTGATGGTGGAGAGCCACAACTCCCTCAGGTGAGGATGACCAAGGATGCTCACAGCCTTCCTCACGTGTACCCGCACTTCCAGGCAGAGCTGGGCCGGGATCTGCGGCATCCGCTGCTGTGGCAGCGCCAGGACACAAGTGCCAGCTGTCTGTGGTGCAGTGGTTGTGCCCAGGGTGCAGGACAGGGCACAGCACGGGTCGCCTCTCTCCAGGGATGACTATGAAGTGAGCTGCCCGGAGCTGGACGAGCTGGTGGCAGCAGCCCTGGAAGTCGAGGGGGTTTATGGCAGCAGGATGACTGGGGGAGGCTTCGGAGGCTGCACTGTGACACTGCTGGAAGCTGGGGCTGCAGAGAGAGCCCAGCAGCACATCCAGGTACGTGGCAGAAAAGTGCCATGAGACTGACTGAGAGATCCCAAGGGAACACTCAGGGGCACAGCACGGGGACACTGCTGAAGTGCCACTCCTGAGCCATTTGGGGCTGGTGGAGCCCATCCAGGGCCGTGCAGGGGTAGCCCCGAGTCTGCTGATGCCACTAAGCTCTTGCGGGCAGTTCAGCACTGTGCCAGTCACAGGGCCCTGCCCCAGGACCTCATTGCATCGAGAAAGGGAATGAAAAAGTGCTGGGGGAGCTTCAAGAAGGCCAAATTCATCTACAGAAAAGTGGTCTGAGCTGAGCTTGGGCACTGCTGAGCTGAACACCAGCAGTTATAGCCCAGGGAAGATCTCCATGCCAGCAGCAGTGTTCCCTAACTCAGCACCTTGGCATGCACAGGTAGCTGGAAATGCCAGCAGAATGGGGGTGTGAGGACATGGGGCCTGTGAACAAGGCAGAGCACCATTTTGCTGCTCTATGAGATCATGGTGCACCCTGTAAATAGCTGGGGGGGGAAAGAAGGGGCAGAGAAGGGTCTGAAATGAGGAGAGACCAAAAGGGCTTTGGCCTCTGCCAAAGATGGGAGAGAGGGAACATGACCAGGAGTTATGGTACAGCAAAGGGCAGAGGAAGAGTGAGTGTGGAACTGAGCAGCAGGGCCCTTCTCCCCAGCTCTGGCATTCCCCAGCCTCGACTGCTCCTCTTGTTTTTCAGGAGAAATACAGTGGCACAGCCACCTTCTACCTCACCAAGCCCTCGGGAGGCGCAAAGGCTCTGCCCCTGTAGAGGAGTGACCACCTCACCTGGGAACCTTGGGCTGGCGTTGCCTCCCTCCCAGAGGCTTTCCCAAGGGGACCAGTTTGTCCATCTGCATTATTTGCCTAATAAACGCAAAGCATTTGCACAGTTGTTCCGTGCCCACGTGAGCCAAAATCACTTGGGACTGTTCCTCAGAGGATACTGGTTTAACTCCAGTTTGCACTGGTGTAAGGAGCCATGACCAGGGCTGTGGGGTCCAGGAGGAGATGGCAGTGGAGGGGCAGTGAGCTCTGACACCTGGCAGAAGTTCCTGCTTGGGAATCTGCCTCTGGCACCTGCCCTTCATCTGCTGCAGGTGGAGGATAGTTGGGGGGAGGGATTTTTTTGTTTACTTTAAAAAAACTCCCAACACTAAAGAGGCAGAATATAAAGAAAACATTTATTGAGTGCAAGAGAAAGCCATCTGATTAAAGACCTGCTCTGGATCCAGCTTGGAAACGCTGAAACAGCACCAGCTCTAAAAACCAGATGAAATTTAAAAAGACAGGCCTTGGTTAGTGCATGTGCATGGGGAAGGCCTGATTCCCTGGGGAGCAGCTGATGGGCCATGCTCTGCTCTTGAAGAACGGGATCATCTTTGGTTAAAATGCTTGGGAAACTCTCTTTTTAGGCAGTTTTCAGTGTTTTACGCTGGACCACAGAGTCCTTGTGCAGGAGGAGAGAAAACCCCAAGCCCAGGCGAGATGGGAGCAGGGAGGGAGGCAGGCTCATGCCACTGGCACTTGCTCAGGAGAAATAATTGCTTCTTGAAGGCACGGTAAAACCTCAGGGTTGGTGAAGGATCCCTTGAGCCAAGTTCAAAACTGACCCAGCTCCATCTGCAGTCGTGGACACTCCTGTGGACTTGATTCACCCACGTCCATCTTTGGCTGAAAGATGTACAACCCTTCGCCCCAGTGAAATAAAAAGCCTGGAGAGGAGAGGGAAATGGTGGTGGTGAGCTCTTCTTCAGAGTCCAAAAGAAAAAAAAATGGGAAATAAAAAAAGAAAACCACAAAAAAGCGCCAAGGTCCATTGTCAGATCAAAGCAGGCCGGTGATGCTGCCAGGGGGCCCAGGCTGCTGCTGCTTTGGTTGGAAGCTGTAACCCAGAGCAGGGGCAGCTGCTGCTCCAGGCAGGCTCCTGACCTGCTCCCATGCAGCTGGAACACGCCAGGGAAACCTTGCACTGCTCTGCAAGACAGGGAGCCTGCTTGTTCTCCCTGGCAGAGGGCAGAGAGACTCCAGGGATCCTGCCCAGCACTGGGAAATGAAGCCCAGCAGGGTCTCAGCTCAGCCCAGCCCCGTGTGAGGGGAGCTAAAGCTGGGGCTGAAGAAGTCTCAGACGTGCTCAGGATGGTGGGAGTGCCTGTTGTTCCCAGGCTTGCTCTTCCTTTGTGTTTACCGATGGATCACAGGTCCCTTCATGGATGTTGCTGATGGGCAAAAAAATCTTTTAAAAGATACCAAACATCCTCTGCCCCGAAATCTCACACTCTCCACAGCAGCTGTGTAAGGAATCCCAGCACTGTTCCCATCTTGGCTGCTGGGGCCATCCCCATCCCGTGCCTCTGGGAAGCTCCCAGCCCTTCTGTGTCCAAGTGCTCCAGCTGGGGGATGCTCTGCAGCGAGTGGATCTGGCCCCTTGCAGCCTTCTGCTGGAGTCTCTGGTGCTGGAGGATGCAAGGTCCAAGGCAGAGCCCACCAGCTCATCACAGGGTTCAAGTGGCCTTTGGATCAAGCCCTTAGCTCATTTCTTCCAGTTATTCATGTTTCCCAGCAGCCACAATCCCCGTGTAGCCTCCACGTTCAGTATAGATCTCATCCACCTCCATTTTTTTTATAAAATAATAAAATACATTTATATATATTTATATATATACTATGAAAACTGTACAGTATTGTATGCAAAAAAAAAAGCATCAGAGGCCGTCAAGTAACGCAACACAAACGAAAGGTTATTCTTTGCTGTCGTGGTACCAAATGTCAGCAGCGAAGGACAGACACAAATAGGTGCAGTAAGAAAGCACAGGTTACCCCAAAACCCTACCTTGCAGCTCTCATAAAAACCCCCAAACTGAACAAAACAACCATTTCCAGTGGACAGGTGAGTTACCAGAGAGCCTGGAGCAAAGATGGAAATGTTGACTTTCTATAAATCAGGATTTTGACTTCTGAGATCCTCTCAAAACCGAGGACCTGAGAATAAAATCATTCCATTCCATTAACCTGGGGAGGCTGGAGCCATTGAGACACCCCAATTTCTGCCCTGAGGGATGAGCTTACACACCCAGCTGTGCCAGAGCTCTGAGTGTGCTGGGCTCCAACGGAGAAGTCCAGAGCTTGGAGTGCCACGCAGGGTCCGTGCTGACAGGAGGAGCTGCCCAGGCACTGCCTGGATGAAGCACCCTTGGGTCGTTCCATAATATCCTGCCACCTGATCCCAAAAGTCGCAGCAGCTCAGTGGATGGCCCAGCTCAGGCCTCGTAGAACTGCCTCTCCACCTGCTGGGTGAGGGTCCCACTGGCCATCACGGTGCGGCTCACGAACTCCTGGGTGAGGGTGCTGCTGGAGTTCTCCACGCGCTGGGTGGTCACCAGCATCCCGTCTGCAAGGGGAAGGCACCACGGATGGGGTCACAGGCAACACGGTCTGCTCTGCCTCGTGACTCCAGGCAGTTTGTTTTCCATCACAGAAAGTGGTATTTAAAGACCTCCCCACCCCAAGTGATTCAGCAATAGGAGGGATCTCCTAACAGCTCCCGAACTCTCAGTGTTGCGGCATGAACCCATGAGCTCAAGTGGGACAACATGGGACAACTACACTGGTGTGAATAAAGATGTTTGTCCCACTGCTCTGGCTTTTTCTGCTCTGAAGAGATTGAACCTTGCAGGAAGAGCTATGATTTGGTCCCTAGTGATAGTGCTGGAGGAGTCTCGAATTCAGCATTCCCTTTGGGACAGAGCAGCACGTGTGGAAATGACTGCAGCTCTCCCTGGGGCAAAGCAGGGACACGGTGTAGGAAAAGGCCTGACCCTCTTCAATCCCACCTGATGGACCCTCCTCCCCTGCCTTTGGCACTTGAGGTAAAAACAGCCTCAGACCTTTGGACAAGCAGCATTACCCTTTGTTGTCTGAGGGTTGCAAAGCAACAACGAGCCCCTACCTGTGAAGTGGGGATCCAGAGAGGAATGGCTGATGCTGGTTTTGGTGGTGTATTCAGTGGGGAATCTGTAAACTTCCTCTCTCATGTACTGCTGTCCTCCAAACTGGGAGAAAGCACCTGGGGAGAAGGAAAAGGGACAAGTCAGCTAAGAAATAACAAGGAGCTTCCAACACCTCAACCCTGCACAGTGAGCACCAGTGGGCTCAGGAGTTTTCCCTTGCTGATATCAGAGCCAGGTTCAGGAGGAACTGGGAGGACTGGGAAGGTCTCACACCTGGGCAGGAAGAAGCTGCCTCCAGGTATTTGTACAAACAGGCAGAAGTTTCACCATAAGTTAAGCACTGGCAGGTGCTCCCTCGTTCAGTGCACCAGGACTGGGACAGTGCTCACCAGGCACAGCACTGCCTTCATGGAAAACACTGTCTCCATGTCTGTCATGGAGCACGGAGCCACCACCAGAGCTGGAAAGTGACTGCAGAAGTTGTGTTGCCTGCTCTGAGAGGTTTCTCTTTGCACCTCTGCAAAGACACAGTACTGTACCTCTGTCCTGAGACTCGATGGTGATGAGGCCTTCTCTCTCTGGCCCAAAGCCTTGGGTCGTGTTGGCTTGCACTTTGAACTTGTATGGGACATTCTCACTCAGGTGGGGCACAGTCAGGGTGGTTTCCAGTTTGTCTCCTTCCACATAGATTGTCCTGGGCTCCCCTACTCCACAGAGACACAGAGTGGTGAAGACAGACCAGAGTGATGGTCCCTCCAAACACACTCCCCCCCAGCTCTGCTGCTTGGCTTTCCCTGAGCTTTATACAGCCCATGGGCCGTAGGATTGCACCCACTTCTAAGGGTTAAGACAACCCCATTTCACTAACTGGGGAACCTCAACAACCAGCCTCCACGGGGTTTTGGCTGCAATAATCAACAGGTCCTTCTTCTTCCCACCACATTTGTTAGACCAGACCACACCATGGCACAAAGTGTCAGGAGCCAGCAGCTCCCAGGCCTGGAATCAGCCTCATGTGCCCACTTTGTCTGCACTGATGTAAGCAAACAACTCTTTTACTGGTCCCAGCCAAAATGCAGCAGATTGCTGCCTTAGCTGGAGGTATCTCGTGCTCTACACAAGGGAACTGGGCTGCCTCAGCCTGATACTGCACCTCCTCCATGCAGCATCTCACAGGTGATCCTGTAGCCCAGGATGGGCCCGTTGGGCTCGCGGGGTCTCTCCCAGCTGAGGTGCAGAGAATCCGGGCTGAGGGCAGTGAAAACCAGTGGTCCAGGGGCACAGGGGGTGCTCAGGGTGAAGGGGGTACCTGCAAGAGCACAGGGCACACGTCAGAATCACAGCAAAGGGAGCCCGGGAGGGATCTGCACACAGCATTTATGGAATGAGCTGGAAGGGCTCAGCTCTCCGGACAACAAGCGCAAAGTGAATGTGTGGGGAAGAAGGTCTTGTTCAAAAATGAGAGGAAGGAAGGAGAGCTCAGGATGTGGCAAGGGGAGAGAAAGCAGCCAGGCTAGCACTATAGACAGCAGCAGAGACATCAGTGCCACGCTTCTGTCCCCAGCCACCTCACCTGGCACGGGACTGAGTGGGCTCTGCGGGTCCACCTGGGACTCGATGGTGATGACTCCCTCCCTCTCGGGGCCCCAGCCCTCCTCGCTCTGTGCCTTCACCTTGAAGATGTAGGAGTGGTTGGGCAGCAGGTCCTCCACCACCACCGAGTTCTGGCTGGGGTTGGGGATGGTGATCCTGTGGACCTCTCCTGGGACACACAGGGAAGAGGATGTCAACACCACGTTGTGGGCACAAAGACAGAGCCACAATTTTCACCTAAACTCTGTCTCAAACAACCTGCCTGCAAAAGCCATCCAGGGTCCCTCCCCAACCACCTCCATCAGACCTTGCCACCAACAATGGGCAGTGCAGGATGAGATGTTTTTCCAAAAAAGGCTTGGGACAAACAACAGCTTCTGGAAAACTCAAGGAGGTTCAGACAAAGGAATTATATTTTCACAAATGCTACCCTGAGATTCATGTAAAAATAAGATATTTTCATTTCAATCCTTCTTCCAAGTCCCATGTTTTGAAAAAAACATTCAGGTAAGATGATTAGGCTGATGGAGAGAACCAGTCAAAGGGGTTTTTTTTTTGGAGGAGAGATGATTCTACACGCAACCCCAGGAATTGTTCTCCCTCTAGAAGAAACAGGGAATGAAAGTTGTGGGGTAGCTGCAACATTTCCTGCACAAGAAAAAGGCTACACAAGAAGCAGATTTAGGACCCTGAATACCAGAATGGTTGAGGTTGGAAGGCACCTCTGGAGACCATCTGGTCCAACCCCCCTTGCTCAGAGCAGGGTCATCCAGAGCCAGAAGACCCAGAGCAGACTCTCCACCACCCAAAACTCCCACCAACCCCCCCCGTGCCTGTTCACTGACCTCCGTTGATGAGCTGGTACTGCACACTGTAGCCCTGCACCTCCTTCTCACAGCGTGGCTCCTGCCAGCTCACCTTCAGGGACGTGGGGCCCAGGGCAGAGAATACCAGGCGGCTGGGGGTATCGGGGATGCCCAGTGGCTTCCTGGAGTCTGAGACAGAAAGGGAACATCAGGCTGGAGGTTTTGGGGATGGGGGCTGAGAGGGCTGGGGGAGAGGAGGGGAAGGCACACGCAAACATGGGATGGTCCCGATGGTTCGGGGAGGACGTGGTGAGATGTCATCTCTGCAAGCTGACCTGTCATGAGCAGGGACTGGCTGGCTCTGCACAGCTGCAGGGATGTCCCATGGCCTCAGGGTGCCAAGCTTGGGTGGGACAAGTTAAGGTAAGCTTCATGCCCCTGCGGCAGAGAGTCCAGAGCAGGGACCTGGTGCTGGCTGTGACCCTCCTCACTCACCCCTAAGCACCCTGTCCAGTCTGCCAGAAGCTTCATAGACTTCATCAGGTGTAGGTCAATTAAGACTGACCCTAATCTACAGCTAAATCAGCCCAACACCTCCAGGCCCTGTTCATGTGGCCTAGGACCACATCTGGGTGCTCCTCAGCTTGTCCCACTGGGACACACGGCTCATGGACAGCACAGCAGCCTCCCAGGTGACAGTCAGGGACTGAAGCCCCTCACTGACAAGGAGCTTGCAGAGGGACACCTCATAAGTAGCACACGTTCTCCACAAGAGTTCTCCAAAGGCCTGCGGAGTAAGACTGAGAACAAGAAGCTCGTTAGGAATGAAGAGGATGGGGACAATGGGTTGATCAGAGCACGGTGGCAGCAGTGGTGGTGAATATTAATCAATCCAGGTGGGTTGAAACCTGCAATTCACCTGCAAATGGAAAGGTGATGTGATGGAGGCACAGGCTGGGTCAGGAGGAAGATCAGCACAGCACACAGCAAGCCATGGAGAGGAGGTTTGGGGTGAGCAGTGGATGGCAGCAGCTCATGGATGGACGGTGGCTGGGCTGTTACGGGACGTGTGGCTGGGAGGAGACACTGGACAAGCTGTACCTATGTACTTGCACGTCCCTGCGGACCCATCAGTCATGATTATAGAGTCCCGACAGCCAATGCTGGGGTAGTAACCCTTCACCTTTGCCCTGCTCCTGAAACCCACGTCCCGGGGCCGGAGTGTCCTCCCAGCATCTTCATGGATGGGAGGGAGGAGTGTCCCCGGGTAATCTACAGAAGCGGTGCAAGAAGAAACAGAAAAAAACCATTGGAGATTTCAGAGCAGGTTCAACCCAGGCTCCTTCACAGGTGACTTTTTAAGGCTCAGGTCTGAAGAATCTTTTAACCACCTTCTGTCAGCACCAGCTGATTGACACACGTGGAGCTGAAAGGCAACCACACTGCTGGACAGAGTGAGGAGAAGAGACGTGCTCTCCTTGGAGTGCTTTGCGGTGTAAGGGTAAGGATGGAGCTCCTTTCCCTGAGCACCCTGCATGGGAACCCTTTCCAAACTGGCCTGGAAGCAGAGAGGCCTTAGCAAAGCACCAAGACATCAGTGGTGGGGACATGACCTTTCAGACCTGCGGTACATAGGCCCCCTTTGCTGTGAGCACAGTCCTCACCCTACGAGGACTTTGGGGTGCAGGTCCAAAGACAGGCATGGGAATGGAAGGGAAGGACAGGTCCCATCCCTGTGGTACTCACCGTGCCCCATCAGCATCGTGGAGTAGTCTCTTGTCAGCGAGGAGCTCCCCATCACCCTGTGCTCCTGGTACATGTGGGAGCTCAGCTGGTGGTAGCTGGTGTTGGCTGTCCTGGTCAGGGTGCCACTGCCACTGCCAGGGAAGGAGAAGTCCACCCGGCCATTCAGCAAGTGCTCTGTGGAAGAGGGCACACTGTGAGGAATGTGGCTGTGGACAAAGCTGCTGCTCCAGTTTCCATGGGGAGGAAGCAGGAGGCATCATGGTGCTCCCCCTGCCTTGGCTGCATCCCAGGTTCAGCCACTCTGGAAGGTGGTTCTGGAGTGCTACATCTAGAACAAGCCACAACACCCAGCAAGAGACGCAGAAACAAAGAGGTAAACAAAGACTTCTCCCTGCACCAGACACACCCGTGGTGCCCAAGGTAACTCCAGACCTCGGACTTGCTGGGGCACTGCCTTGTGGTTCTCGCCACATTCTCTCACATCTCCCCTTAGACGCAAGCACAGGTTTATAATTTCAGATTTAAAAAGAAGGTGGAGGAAGGAAAATGGCCCTTTATGGAGCCGGTTTCTCCAGATCTCATTCTGGATCCCATCTCAGCTGGATCTGAAAAGCAAACTCCACTCTGTTGTTCTGGTCCTTAACAAACAAATCCCCATCCCCTCCCAGCAGGCCAGGAGAGATCAGCCACCTACGAGAGAGTTATTTCTGTTTAACAGTCCAGCAGATCTGCCCCAGAAGCTCGGGGCACTTAACTAAGGTGAAGAGCTGCCCTTGGAGATGGCATTTAGCAGGTATCATCTGAGTGTGCTCCTGCCTCGAAGGTCCAGCCTTTGGTAGAAGCAACTTGCTAGCAGGCTCCCAAGTCCGTGCCGAGATGGGGGTTACCTTGACACTCGTGTGGGCAGACACACCAGGACAAGGTTTTGAAGCAGATCACACCAACACGAGGGTGGGCACACGAGGGGAGGCAGGAGACACAGAGCCCATCCGCCGGCCCCTCGGCTCAAAGCAGGACGAGACAGGACACTCAGTGCCGTAACGGAGCCATCCTTCACCTGCTTGGGGCCGGGGCGTCCCGCTCCTCCTCACACTGCCAGGAGCCACAGCGCTGTCCTCCTCGTGGAGGAGCCCCTCGGTGTCCGAGGAGAGGCGGCTGCTGCCAGAGAGGCGGGGAATGGTTTCGGGTGGGAGCCTCCAGGTGATACGGCGAAGGTCCAGGTCTTCTCCCAGCAACGGCACAAATTTCCACCTGGAGCCTTTTGGGACAATGCAAGCACTGGTGTTGGCACGGTCTGCAGGGGTCAGGGTGGGCCACCCGCCACCTCCGTGCTGCTTGCTGGGGAGAGGAAGGGACAAGCACCAGTGGGGACGATGCCTGTTCACAGCCCGTGTTGCCAAGCGTGAGCTGAGGAGTTCAGGTGGTACGACCATCTGGTAGGTGGAGAATGGTGGGAGTGTGACATGCAGGGGGTTCCTCAACCCCTGGACTGTTTTCCAGGCCTGTGTCCATCATGACAAAAGGTGAGAGTCAAAGTCCCACCACACGCCTGTCCCTGCATGAAGAGTCTGCAACAATCGTCCTCTGCTTAGGAGAGGTTTCGTCACTCCTTGATGTGCCCTCAGGGTGGTCGGACTCCTGATGTTCCCAACACCTTGCTCTCTCTGAAAGGACCAGGGACTTGCTCTTGGGTCCCAGGCCCTGGAGAACCCCCCCAGAGAAGATCCTACAGACACACCTCATCATTTCACTTGTGGTTCATGTTCCCCTCCTTGTCCCAGCACAAGACCAGGGAGTCAGCCTCATTCAGAAAGTGAAGGGATGGAGGAAGAGAGGCCAGTGCCTTCCCAGCACTGCTGAGTTCCCTCCTGTTGGCTTGGCCCAGACCCTCAGCATCCAAGGGACTCAGAGGTCTGTGCCTTTGCTGGTGCTTGTTTGCTGATGTTAACCCTCATGGTCCAGCGAAATGGCAACACAAAGGGAAGATGAGCAGGGAGGGCCATGAAAAGCTCCTCTCCCACCCCACAACTGAGATTTCTCTTTGCCTCATGGCTAAGACAAGCAGGCACTGGTCTTATTTACACTGCGACCAGCCAAGTGTTCCCATGGATGCAGCTACTGAGCTTTGGAAAGGCTGATCTCCACCATCTCCACGATTTGGATCTCCCCATCTCTGAGGGATAGAACGGAGCAGTGAAGCTCATTGCTGAAAGCTGCTGTTAAGGAAAATGAATGTTAGAAATGACCTTTTCAAACTCAGAGACACGAACCTGAATCATCAGAGACACTGGGCCGCTTGCTGCCGCCTGGAGAGCGGAGCACGTCTGTGCTGTACATCAGGTAGCTGTCGTAGTCCTCGCCTCCCTCCGCATCAATGATGGGGACATCAGGGATGATGGGGACTACAGGAGAGGAGGGAAGCGCCATTAGACGAGCAGCAAAAAACACACACAAGCAGCAAAAAACCACCCAATGCTCAGGCTGGCCCTCAGCATTCCCAGGGTAGCTGGAGCAGCAGAGCAAACAGCAGGTGGGGAAGCCACTGGGGTGATGAGGAGCTCCCCCCAGCACTGCTCCTGTCCCTCTGCCCCCCGCCCAGGCTGGCACTCACTGGACATGGGGCGCTTGGGCTGCGTGGCAAGGTTGATGGTGGCTTCCCTCTCGGGCCCCCAGCCCGCGCCGTTCCTGGCCTTCACCATGTAGCGATAGGGCTGCGACTCCCGCAGGTTCTCGATCAGCACCATGCGCTTCTTGGGGTCTTCAACCAGCACCTTCTTTATGGGCCCAATGGGTACTGCAAGGCACGGGCACGCCTGTCACCCACCAGGCGCAGAGGGCCCCACAACACCCTGCACTTTGGTGCCAGGATACAGCCTGGCTCTGGGGAAAAGCGCAGCAGCTCTTTGGGCTGCTCACAACAAGCAGCACCGTCTCAGGGTAATTCCAAAACCCAATGCTGAAGCCAACCTACTGGAGAGGTCTTCTGTTGCTGGTGTGTCACAACTAACACCTTCCTGGCACCCCACCCCTTTATCTACACCTATGAACTAAGTTTTTGAGATAAAAACAACATAAAATAACACTATGGATGTGAATGGGATCAGAGTTTTCTAGCATTTGCAAGGTTAAATCCTGACTGGTGATTTTTCTGTGCTCTTTCCATCAAAAAGTGACCCGTCCAAATCCCAGTGCTCAAAAGAAACATGCCTGGAGCTGTTCTGGCTCTGCTGCTGCTCCTTGGGACTGGCGCAGCCTGCAGAAAGTGTCCTCAGCCCCTCAGCCTGGCTGGACTGTCCCATCCAAAAATGAGCTCTTACCATTGTCCTCGTTGACAAGCCCATAACTGACTTCGTAGGCCGTGATCTCCCCGTTGGTTTCTGCAGGCTCAGCCCAGCTCAGCTGGGTCACAGTGGAAGACACGACGTTGAAAGCCAAGCGCCCGGGCTCGCTGGGCACTGGGAAGGCAAAAGCAAAGGGTCCCCATCACTGCAAGTCAGGAACCAGTGGATGCCCACAGTTCCCCAGATCACAGCTGGGTTGCAGTGGGAGACACTCAGTGCTTGACCCTGAGACCACTGGGCTGGAGCCCTGACCCTGGTGCTGGGTGCAGAGGCACAAACTTGCTCCCACGTGGAGGGAAGGAAGGTGTGGGGTCACTCACCCTCCTCCAGCGTGCGGCAGTGGACGATGTCCGAGTAAGCCCCTTCTCCCATGGCGTTGTAGGCGCAGACTTGCATCTCGTAGTCGCAGAAGGGGTAAAGGTTACTCAGCTCTGCTGATGGGGTTTTGACATCAATGAGATGGGCTTCTGACTCAGGGTCTCCCTGGATCCAGTATTTCACCTGGCAAAGCAAGAGCGAGCCGTGATTCCTTCAGATCCTCACATAGTGGGTGAGAAATCCCTTGTCTCTTACTAAATCTGCTCTGGGAACAGTGTTGTGCCATTCCTCTGAAATGGGAGGCCAGGACAGTCTGGGCACTTCATGATAAGCGACAGAACAGGAGATGAAGCCACCAGGAATCTTTCTTGCATATCCCTCATCCACCCAGCAATGGTCCCTCAAGGATGGAGGGGACCAGAAGGGGTGAACTCGCTCCTTCCTTTGGGTGTGTACTTGGATCCCTTCGGTACAAATGTCTGTGTGAAACACCTGCAGGAAGGGACCCACACTCTTCCCTGGGATCCACTCACCCCTTACCTTGTACCCCAGGGGTTTTCCCGGTGGAGGAAACCAGTTGAAACTGATTTCCCTGGAGCTGAGGGCACGGGCATCAGGATTAAGTGGTGCACTCAGGCGGCCTTTCGGGGACTGGGGCACCTGGCTCAGGCCAGTCATCGAGGGGACACCATCCACCAGCTCTGCAGACAAGAAAGATCACATCAGTGCCAGTCCCCTCCCTTGGATGAAAAAGCAGGAAGTGTGCCTCTCTCAGCACTGCCCTGCCATGTTGTGATAAATACGTTATTTATGTTATTGACCCACTTGATGACAGTTTTGCTTGCCCAGCCACAGGAACCACCACGCACCACTCATGGCAAGTCCTACCTCTCCCTTATTTTTATGGCTTTTCATTCAAATTCCCAAGGAAAAGGAATTAAGAATCCATTCTATTTCCTTTACCGAGAGAGACGATCCATCTTCTCCCCACCCACTGACTATTCCCACTCGTGCCTCTAGAGGGGGACCCAAATCTACCAGTCGGAGCTGGAGGAACCCCGCTGCGGCTTTTTGGGTGAGGATGGAACTCTGTGCACCGCATCAGGGTGGGCTGGTCCGGGGAGGGGGTTCCACAGCCCCCGTGGCCACTGTCACTCTGGTCAGCAGCCCCTACCTGGGTCAGCGATGGTCACCGTGGCCTGGGGGTAGCGGCCGATCTTGGCGCCGTATTTGGGGTGGAGGAGGTCGATGGCAAATTGCTTGAGCTGGCAGTTGTTGAGGAGGGTGTCTATCTCTGTCAGCTCCAGCAAGGGCACCTGCACCTCCTTTCGGGTCTCCCCAGGCTGGAAGACCAGCTCACCCTCCGTGAAGATGTAGTCCTGGAGGAGAAGGAAGAGGTGTGTTCAAGGTGAGGCTGGATGGGGCTCTGAGCAACCTGGTCTAGTGGAAGGTGTCCCTGCCCATGGCAGGGCCTTGGAATGAGATAAGCTGTAAGGTCTCTTCCAACCCAAACTGTTCTACGATTCTACAATTACAGCCCGCAGTATCCATGAGGAGACTCCCAAAGAGCTTCCCCTCATCCCCCAGTCAATCCCCATTTGCCTCCCAGTGCTCCCAGCTCCAGGGGCAGCTGGTACCCTCTGCCTCAGGCACAGGCATCCTCTCAGGTCCTCCCTTCCCAAGGGAGCAAGGGATGGAGGGGAATGTCTACCCTTGTGCTGACCTCAAGCCTTGGGTCCTCCTCTGTCCCAGCCACATCCTGATAACCCCTCTTCTGCAACCCCAGGGCTGGCCCTTTCCCAGCCCTACATTCCCACTCCTTCCTGCCTGCCAGGGCCAGGAGCACCACCCTTACCCTGCCATTCTTGGCGGTGAGATCCCGGGTCCTGTAGGTGACTTGGGATTTCCCGTTGTCCATGATCTCCCGCAGGACAGGGATCTTGGCCAGCTTGTCGAAGCGGCTGTGGGAGTAGGCTGGCTGCAGGAAGGTGATGAGGCTGCTGGCTGGAAAGGGCAGGAGAGAAGGAACGTGTAGAGCAAACACACAAAGAATCACATCACAAACACTCAGGTGTCCTCCCTGAACAGAGTTCCTGTCATCCACGGGTGTGAACTGTGTGTAAAGTATCATTCCACAGGGTGGAGATTTCACCACTCCCCATTTGTGCTCCCTGCTCCAAACAGCCAGGTGGGAAGCAGAGGGAAAGTGCTGGAGACATTAGCACAAAAACATCAAAGAGGTTCTGCTTCACACCAGAACTCAAGGAACTGGAGCAGCACGGGAATGTGGCCAGCCCTTAATCTGTCACAGAATTGGTAGCATCTAAACTTGTGATGGTCAGATGTTTCTGTCAGCAGGGAAGATGACCCTCCTTTGGATGCATTAAAGGATGCCCCAGTTTAGACCCAGGTGAGTTCAGAGTGGAGTCACCAAGCAAGTCTCTGCTCTGTGACCTGGGGGTGCTCAGACAGGCACACTGTGCCTTACAAACCACATCAGCCCGTCTGGACACGGGACACTCAAACACAAACACCTTCAAACAGTCCCAGCCCTTCACCTTGTTCTTTGATGATGGTGATGTTGACAATCCTGCGCCCAATCTTTGCGATGCCGTTGGGGACCTCGGTGGCCTCCACCTGCAGCTGCTTCTCATCATCATCATCATCCCTGATAAAGAGCGGGACACGGACATCCACCAGCTCCACAGCCTCCTGGAACTCCACCATTCCCTGAGCATCTGGGGGAAAAGGCAAGGGTGAGAGGTGGGAAATCACCTCCTGTACCCAGCCAGGAGGCAGCGCTGGGGTCTGCTCCCTACCTTGGTCTGAGGTCACAGTGTAATAACCCGGTGCAACCTTCAGGCCATTGAAAGCCTCGTGGGAAACGTGTTTTTCCACCACTTTGATGATGTCTGGCTTGGCTGAGTAAGGGGCAGTGAGCACTGTGTCCACAATGGTGTGATCCTGCCTGGCAGCAGGGGAGGGAAAGGCAGGTGAGAGCTGAGACCAGATAACTCATCTCACACAGCAGCTGGGGGGGGGCAGTGAGTGTGTGGGGCACTCAGTCACCCCACATGTGTGTGTACAAAGAGGGAGAAGCTGCACCAGAGAGCTGCAAATTCCTCTTACCTTTTCCCAGAATTGGGCTGTAACCTGAGGGAATAAAAAAAAAAAATCCAAATCAGAGTGACTAACACCTTTGGAGAGACAAAGTGCTGTGTGAATCACAGCCCTGTGCAGGTCTGAGCTGCAGCACTGCCCTGCGGGTGCCAACCCATCCCGCAGAGCCCCAGCACATGTTCCCTCCTGCCCGGCTGCTCCCTCCCACCCTGGGTTTCCCAACGCAGCGAGGAACGTGCCCACAGGGGAGATCACATCTGGATCAGGCTGTGGGGAGGAGATACCACTCCCTGCTCAGCACTGGCATCCCCAAATTCCTCCTGGCCTGCACCAGGCACTCCTAAGTTTGCATCAGGCTGAAACTTTTGAAGCCAGTGGGAATTCTCCCATTGAGCACCATGCAACCAGGATTTGTTCCTGCTGCTCCAAAGCCAGACTCAGCTGTGATCTCCTCCACAGCTGGGTGGGCTCTGCTCTGCAGCCTTGGGTGGGTGAAGCACCACACCAGGCTTGTCTCACAGACCACGCTCCCTCCCAGCATCACAGATTTCACATCCCAGCCCTCTGGTCCACCCCATCATCAGCAGTGCCCTGGGGGAACCCTGCCCTGCAGGAGTCTCTCCCCCACTGACTCACCTGAACTTGGTCTGCTGGACCTTGTGGCAGCCAGGAATGTCCTTGAAAACGTCGTTCAGCTGCAAGGAGCAAGAGGGACTTTCACAGCATATCCCTCACTGAACAGGGATGTGCTCAGCAGCAGATGCTGCTGCCACAAAACAGGAGCCCTCTGACCACCCCGAGCCCTCCCCCCGAGCCCTCCCACACCAGGTTTCTTCCCAGGACATGGCAAGAGGCTGCAAACTGAAGCCAAACAGGAGCTTCAGATCACCTGCCCCAAAGCAAACCCGAAATCTCAACGAGATGCTTTGCTAATTCTTACAGCTGTGACCTTAAAAATTGTGCTTTCTCACAAAAGAAGAAAAACTGCTCCTTCCTTTCAAGAGCTGTGGGTTCCCAGGGAAGGGGCCCTGCCCACCCCCCTGTGTGGCTGTCCCCAAGGCCACCCCGAGCCCCCCTCGTGCCCAGGCTCCTACGTTCTGCTCCACTTCCTTGCGCAGCTGCTCGCACTCCCGGGTGTCCGGTTTCAGCAGGTTCTGCGTGAAAAGCCGGGCCAGCCTCAGAGACAGCCCGTAGGGAACTGGAAAGAGAAATTCCCAAATCAAAATCCTTCCTTCTTGGTCAGAAACCCCAACAGAAGCTGGAAGCACGGGGACACACGCCATGCTCTGCGTCCAGCTCCTGTGTCACCAACACCCAAACCCCGCAGCACCAGCAGGGAAAACCCTCTGAGAACTGGGGGGAGAACTGGGAAGCTCTCTGCCAGATCTGGAGAAGGAAACAGCGCCCAGTGGTGGCTCTGGACTGATGAGGCAGCGAAATCAAGGCTGGATCGGTGAGCTCATGAGACTAAGACACAAGCAGGGCAGATCAGGAGGTCTCCAAGGGCCCTGCCACAGGGCTGGACACGGGACTGTGCTGCTCAGCTTCCCCCAGGATAGAAGCAGGTAAAGGAACAACCACCCTTGTAATTGGGGTTGGAGGTAACACTTGGGCCAGCACCAAGGCTTTGGGCCCTTTAGGGCACCCACAGCACCTGCCCCGCCCTGTCCCTCTGAGGCGACACTCACTGAGGTCCTTGGGGTTGGCGGCGGCGGGAGAGGTGACGCCCTGCTTGTGGACGTTGTTGTGGATCTTCCAGCAGACCGTGTCCCGACCCTTGAGGGAGCCGCTGCGCACCAGGGGCGTGTCCAGGTGGTCGGAGGACATGAGGCTGTGGCGGAGCATGTAGTGGTCCTCCTTGAAGCCAACGGTGCGACCTGCAGAGCCAGGGGAGGGTCAGAGCCCGGGCACACTGGGACAGCGCCAGCCGTCAGCTTCCCAACACCAGAGACTCTGTTCTGGGGGATATCTAGGGTTTCCACCGTGCTAAGGGCGTTGGGATGTCAGGAGGGGAGTGGGATGGCGGGAGCGAGGGGTGTTCATGACTGGGGAGAACACATCTCAGCAGCTAAGCATTACAAGGTCAGGGAGGGCCAGCAGCAGGATTCCCAGCAGGGCATCCCAGGGTGTGGCGCAGGGAAGAAAAGTGGACCAGCAGCTCCAGGACTCCTTGGCTCAGGCTCTCCGCTAGGAGCCTTCTCCTTGATCCACGTCTCCAGCTCAGAGAGGAGGGATGCTTATCCCAGCACACCCCCAAACCCAGGAAGGCAGTGCACCCCACAGAGCCCTTCCCCCAGGACCAAGGGCTGGTACCTCGTGCGCAGCAGGGAAGCAGGGCCAGGCAAGCCTAGAAAACAAATGGGCAGAGACACAATCACTTCGTGGCCAAGGATAAAACCCCTCCGTGTCTGCATCAGGGAGGATCCACATCAGCAGGGATGCATGAGCAGTGCGTGGATGGGGCTCTCAAGCTGATTTTAGCCAGATAGGGGAAATCTGGCTAAAATTTCACCAGCAGCTCAAGTCGGCAACAGCAGAGGCACTGGATACCACAGGGACATCCCCTGCCAATCTGGCCATGCTGGAGGCTGGGTGGATTCTGGAAATTTGTCATGTTTTTGGCCATATCTGGTTCTCTCCCTGGGCTGAGGAAGCCAGCTGAGACACTCACCTTGCAGCAGGCACAGAACTTCCAGCAGAGCAGGAGCAGCAGCCCCAGGAGCAGGATGAGGAAGATGAGCAGTGGGATGAGCCAGAGGAAGCTCCCAGGCGGGCACTCTGCAAGTGACAGCAAAGTCACTCCCAGACATCAGCCCCCGTGTGGGGTGTGCAGGGAGGGAGCAGGGAGGCAGGGACAGAGGGGAAAGGCTGGAGCACAGCTCTCTGAGGGATGGAGCAGCCCAGCTAACCTCGGGAATTCCTCACAATGAGAAACGCTCTTCGGGGAGGGCTATCACACCTCTGCTCACACCCAGCCATACCAAAAGGCTGTGCAGCACCTTGCAGGAACCCCTGCCCACGGCAGCAGGGGAAAGGCTCTGATCTCTGAAGGTCTCTCTGCGGGTGCCACACTCCCCCCCTTGCAGTTCATGTGACAGACAGTGTCACCCACCCGTGTCACACAGCAAGGTGGGCAGGGAGGTGCTGCCTGCAGCTGACGCTGCCCAGGGGCACAGCAAAGGGACAAAGCAGGGATTGGAGGCACCGTGGAGTTGGTCACTCTGATCCAGACCCCAGGCTGGACATCCCCTGCTCCTCCCAGGTCCCTGCTCACCTTTATTCTTCTGCACACGGACAGTGGTGTTGGGGAGGACACTGGGGTCTCCCTCCAGGGTGTAGTGGTAGGTGCAGTCATCATCCTCATCCTGGAAGGAGCAGAACTCGCCAGCCTCCTCTGTGGGGAGAGGGGACACGGCTGTGAAGCCACCAGGGCCAGGAAGGACTTGGGGAGCAGCCCTCCATGCACACACACACAAAGCAGGGCACACAGGAGACACCACACGTGTCTGCACCCAGCTCTGCTTCTCATGTTACCTTTCTTCAGCTCCTCCACCATCTGGATCTGGAGCTGGCACGAGCTGCAGTTCCCTTTCAGGTTGCCTGTCCCCCAGGTCTGGCAGCGGACACAGTCCCGGATGCTCTCACACACAGCCTGGAAGCCCTGGGCACAGGCAGGGTGGGGTGGTCAGGGACACCCACAGGAGCAAGGGAGGACACAGCCTCTGAAAGGCAGAGCTGGGGAGGCAGTGCTGCATCCTCACCCCAGAGCCAGGGCAAGGTCCAGGGCAAAAAGAGGAGTCACTGAGAACAAGCAGCTAATGAAGGATTTATAAGCCCAGCTGTCTCCAAAATCTCCTATACAAACAGCCTGCATTTGGGCAGCAATTAGATCTTCTCCAAGGGTTTCAGTGGCCTTTCCAAAACATGATCAAGCCAGCTTTCTCCATCCCCACTGTGGGATTAGTCCCTGTTTGTCAGTGGGGAAATCAAATGTGTTCAAGGCCAGGTTGGATGGGCCCTGAGCATCCCGATCCAGTGGAAGGTGTCTGCCTATGGCAGGAGAGTTGGAATGAGGTAAGTTTTAAGGTCACTTCCAATCCAAACCAGTCTGTGATTCTATGAAATGAGTTTGTTCCCAGTCTTGAGGCAAATCAGAACAAGCAACAAGCTGAGCTTCAAAGCTCTGCCCATCACCAGGCTGCAGATAAACACAGACAGACTCTCAACAGTTGCTGCTGGTGAACAGGAGGGCAAAGAAAGTCTGCAGCTACAAAGCAGCTCCCATGCCAGCCCCTTCCTGGCCTCAGGACGGGTGAGACAAACCCTTGCTCAGGATTTTGCTCCTGCCTGAGATGTGCCTTCATCTCTGCTTTGCCTTTCTTCCCTGGAGGCTCTGTGTGGGGACAGGTGATAAACCCGGAGGGACTCACCAGGGAGTAGCTGATTTCACAGGTGGAGCTGGTGTACAGCGAAGCCATGTCACAGATGCATCTGCCACATTCACACCTCCCGTGGTTATTGCAGATGCCCTGGGAGAGAAGAGGTGTCAGCCTGAGAGCAGCACTGGGAGTCGGCAAGGCACCTCAGTGACCCAGAGATTCCAACCCTGGGGCAACTCGCCACAGCCCTGCCGGGAGCAGTGGTCCCTGGGGAGGGCAGGGCAGGACCTACCCCTCGGCTGTCGATGCAGGTGTCGTTGCTCGTGGGACATTCGCAGCCCGGGCCCTCCCAGCCGCTCTCGCACGCACAGGCGCCCCTGGAGCAGCGGCCACGGTCTGGGGGTGAGAGGAGGGGTTACCTGGGCTCCAGTGCTGTGCCATTCCCCCAGCCCTGTCTGTGGCTCCCCCACTTTCTTCAGGGTGCACAGGAGCTGCAAAGGGTGCTGCCTCTTGGGGTGCAAAGGGGCTGCAAACAAACTCCGCAGCATCCTCCCTGCACGTTTGCAAGCACAGAGTCCCTGCAGGCCATCGCTGGTCACTCAACCCCCCGTGCCAGTGCCACCAGTCCCGGACGCCCCGTCTGCGCCAGCAGGCCCAGCACACCCCCCAGCTGGGGGGCTCTGGGGTGCTCTCACCGTTGCAGAGGAAGCCGGAGGTGCGCGGGCACTGCAGGACGTCGAACTCGCAGAAGGCGCCGTCGAAGCGGGCGGTCTGGCCCTCGGAGTAGCACTGGCACCTCCCGCACAGGCACTCGCCCCGCCCGGAGCACGGCTCCGCGTCCCCGGGGCGGATGCAGGCTTCGTTGTTGGGGGACGACGCCGGGGAGCAGTCGCACGTGTCCCCTCGCCTGGGGACAGAGACGGTGCTGAGAGAGGCAGGAGCAGAGCGCGGCGGGGTCCTGGGCAGGATGCCCAGGGCGTGAACGTGTGTCGCTGTGCTCCCGCGGACCCAGCAGGATCCCTGGCGGGGGTGCGGATCTGGACACGATCCTTACCAGCCCGGGTGGCAGATGCACTGTCCGCAGACAAAGTTCCCATGGAAACTACACTTGGGTGAGTCCAACTCTTGTTGCTGGAAGAGAAGGGAGAAGAGGCATTGCTGAGCGGGCCCAGCTGCCCCCAAGACCATTTCAGGAATCAGAAGGGCAGATCCAGGGGGAGCAAAGTTTTGCCCTGAAGACCAAGCTCTGCTGTAGGACATCACACCCAGCCTGGAACAGGCAGTGACAGAGATCTTGGCCAGGCTGAGCATTGCTGAGGGGTCGAGCAGGACCCACATGCATCAGCCAACACATTCCCACCCCAGGCTGGCCAGGAGGAGGAGGAGGAGACCTCTCTGCACCACCCCACCTGTTCACAGGGACACACGTCGCAGATGACAGCAGCTGACACATTGAGGCTATCGCTCAGGGACGTGAGTTTCACTTGGATGACTCCATTCCGGTCCTTCTCGGGGAGGCTGCAGACGTGCTGCCCACCAATGTACTCCAGAGCGTTCACATGCACGTGGAACTTGTTCTGAAGGAAGGGACACACTGCAGGGATGAGCCAGCTCTGCTGGACCACATCCCAGCCGGACGCGGAGGGCTCATCCCCTCACACACACCTTCCCTCTGCTGCCATCCGAGGACTTACCACTTTTCCACGGGTGATGTGGAAGGAGCCAGATTCTGTCTTTTCAAACACTGAGGAGGTGAACTCTGGCTTCAGGGCTTTGGGGGTGAAGTCAGCCCGGATGTCCATCTTGGAGCGGATGCGCTGGGTGGCAGAGGATAAACACACGTTGATTTTCAGCAGTACCCTGTGACCACCCTGTGGCCTGCTCCAGAGGGGCCACGTCCTGCCTCCTGCCCGCTCTCCTGCCCAGGAGGTGCCCACCCTCTGCCTTCCCTGGGAGCCAGAGTGAAGCCCCAGAGAGCACCATTACCGCAAAGGCTGTGCGGAGCAACTCCACAATGTTGGAAGAGTCTTCCTGGAGCACCCCGATCTCAGAGATGGGGAAATACTTGTGCAGCTTCTGCAGGAAGAGAGACAGGAGCTCCCTGAGCCAAGGCCTTGAGAACTCTCCTCTATCACGGGAGTTTGCTCTGCTTTGAGCAGGACTTGGATCAGAGACCTCCAAATGTCCCTCCCAACCTAAATTACTCTGCAGCTCTGTGCCTCCACTGCTTTACGAGAAGCAGAAACCAACACAGAGAGACCTCTAGAAGCCCAGATTCCTGCACCCAGTAATACACCCTGAGACCTCTCACAACCTAGAGCAGCCTCCCACACAGTGTGGCACCCTCTCAAATATCAAGGTGTTGGTTTAGCACTTGGGGACAAGTGATGGGAAAACACTTTCTCCTCACAGCTGAGCTGAGGCAGAGGTCCTGGAGGAAAGGTAATCCCACATGGCATCACTGCCGTGGTCTCCTCACCTCATAGTAGCTGTAGGAGTGGTTGGTGACAGCAAAGATGGGGATGATGTTGTGCTGGCCCAGCAGGCGCACGAGGGTGGGCACTGAAGGATAGTCCTGCTTGGTGTCGTACACGTAGGTGCCGTGGCTGTCCAGGTGACACTGCTCATCGTTCCTCGCCAGGATCCCTGCCAGGACGTTGGTACCATCAGCTTCATAGTGAAAGGCAGACTCGGTGGAGAACACGAGCAGGTGAGTGCTGTCCTTTCTCCAGCCAATCTTCTCCTGCAGCCAGGGAGGGGGAGAAGGAACCTTTATCTCAGTGCCTCCCAAACCTCTGCACAGCACTTGCAGCCATTGGCAAGCCAGCACTGACAGGAGCTGGAATACCCAAGGGACAAGGCACCACCTGCACCAGGCAGCAAACACAACCAGCCACGTGTCCCCGGGAATCCCAGCATCCATCTGCACCCCCGAAGCATGGGGTGTTTCCCACCCAGCAGCTTGGTGCCAGGAATGTATGCGTACAGGGGGCAAGCCCATGCTCCCCTGGACGTGTCTGGAGCTGCACTCATCCCTCAGCCAAGTGGCCAAGCCCAAGTGGGCTCTTTTCCAGGGAGCAGAGTTTCATCACCGCAGGCACAGAGGGGGACAGAGCAAAGAGCACATGCAGAGTGCCCAGCAAGCAGCTCCTGTGCTGGGCATCAAACACCAGGACACATGTTGTAAGACTTAGGAAAAACTGGGAATGCAAAACAGCTTGGCACTGGGAGGGCAAGAACCAACTGTAGCTGAACCTGGGCTCCCTGGCTGCCCTGTCAGCTGCCCAGTGTAGTGGCTGTTCTGCTCATCAGTGGGCATCAGGAAGATCCACTCAGTAAGACACAGCCCTGGCCACCCTCACCTTGCAAACAGCTGTCTGCAGGATGGCATCGAAGCCGCCCTCGGGGGCATCCAGGTTGCCGGAGATGCGCTCCTTGCGGAGCTCCTCGCTGAAGTCGCTGATGCTGCTGGTCAGGGGGATGACGTTCTTGAAGGAGAACGGGGAGTCGGCGTTGTGCCAGGGCTCACGCAGCCTGGGAGAGATGGAACCAGGGGTCTTGTGTGGGGCAGGAGCAAAGGGATGCTGGGGTGCAAGGAGAGGAAGTGGGGGGAGAGTCCCTCAAGGGAAGTCATGGAGCCAAGCAGCTCAGCCACCAGCGCTGAGAGGGAGAAGGGGTGAGGGCAGAGGCAGAGGAGAGGACAAGACGTGCAGCGTGTTGTGGCAGAGCACGGAAGGTCTGAAAGCAGAGAATGACACTGCTGGCATTGTCATGGTGCTACAGCAAGCCCTGAGGGATGGGGAGACCAGGGAAGACACTGGCAGTGAAGGCAGGGAGATGGATGGAGGCTCTTGTACTGCAGACACTGAAAGCCACGGAGAAACAGAAAGCACTTTCCACTCCCTCTCCTCCCACCTCAGGGACCCACTCACTTTTCAGGTCTCATGTCTGTCTGAGGAGACGAGACTTTGTCCACAAACTTGCCGAATCCGATGGTGAAATTGGAAGTCAGGGTTTTCAGGAAGTCCGCTGAGAGAAGAGGAAAGGAAGGGGGAAACACATAAATAAAGAGATACTTGTGAGCTCCCTGCTCCAGGGAAAGAAGTCGTTTTGTGGGTATCTTCTCTGCTGGTCAGTTCTTAGATAAGATTCCCAAACTGTTATCTTGTAAGATCTTTGGGCTTTTATAGGGCAGAAACCTACACCCCCTTTGGCAGCCCCAAAACTGGAGGTCCTGCAATAGCACCCAGCAGGTTCAAGATGCCAAAGACCCTGCACAGATCAGCTCTGAGGGGCACCAGCTGGGCTGGAAGGGGAGAGCATATGTGAGGATCCCTGCAGGACCAGAGAGACATCCCCACACAGGGCTGCACAGAGCAGGGATAATGAGAAGCTCTAATTAAAACAGACACTTCTCAGCCCATTGCCAGCTGCATCCCCCTCTCTGGTGCTGGCAGAGGACTTGCAGCCGCAGGCAGGAGCGAGCTGCCTGCCTTCATCAGCACAGGGGCAGGCTCCCCTCTTCTCCCGGCTCTGTCCTCACCTAGCTTATGCCCCATTCTTTTGAGGTTGTCCAGATCATCAGACATGGAGTACGAGAAGTCCATGAGGATGTACAGATCCACAGGGCTCTCCTTGGGCTGGAAGACATCCATGTCGAAGCTCATCTCCTCCCCAGCCCGAAGCCGCATGAACATGGCCTGGGGGGACACCTGGGTCCTTTGCAGGGACGTGTCGATAATGGAATTCTGTGAAGAAGGGTGATGTGAAGGGGATGGACTCCATCTCCAGCGTGGGGGCAACAAGGAGGAGGAGGAGGAAAGGAGCAGGGAGATGTGCAGGAATGGCAAAGGCAGGGATGAGCACACTCCCCTCCCTCTTGGACTGTCCAGCAGCCTCCCCCACGTCCACACGTGTCCAGCCAGGCACCTCCAACAGAGGGATGTGAGCATTCTGCTTACATCTGCTTTATCTGCAAAGTCACCCCAGCCTGGACCAGGACCACTGGCCCACAGGTCCACCAGCTAGCGAAGACATTGCTTTTGAGTAGACCTTACATAGATAGCAATCTGGACTTTGTGTTTTTCCTGCTGAGGAGCCTAGAGGAGGATGAAGGACGTGAGGGACCCCTCAGGAGAGGCTGAGCACGGGCTGTGTCCCCAGCACACACCTTCAGTGTCCTCATCTCTCCCTGGGTGTACACGATGTTGGCCTCGCCGCAGCCGGAGCGCAGCAGGTTCTCGCGCAGGTCACAGCGCGGCTCCTCAAAGCTCTGCCAGGGAGCAAGAACAGCATCAGAGCCACAGCAAGCACCAGATCCACTGTGAAAGGGGGAAATACGCAGGGCAGGAGGCAGGGTCCTGTGCCTAGAGCATTATGAGCCTTTGGGAGCAGGAGTGGGGCAGAGAGATGGGGACGAGCCTCGCACAGAGGACGGTGTTAAAATGTAACCACCGGTGAGTTACTGGGTTGTGTGGGGTAAAACTCTTCCTCCACCCCTTGCACACACTGTTTCTGGTGCACTGATGTTTTCTGACAAACCCCTGTGTTGCTGCAATTCTGCCCTGGACTCCTCTCCCTCCCCGTTTTCCGCACCCAAAGGAAATCCACATTGCAGCCTTTCCCATCCAGAAGAGAAGCTGGAGCCAGAAGCTGCCCCTGCTCTTGTGTCCCTCTCCCACTGAGAGTGGTGGGATCCGTCCACCAGCAGGGTGGGAAGCTGAGCCCCGGGCTGCCCTGCAAGGTCTCACCTCGTCGGTGCAGAAGGAACAGTCCTTATCCACCCGGATGCACTCGGTGCAGCTCTTTGCCCTGGACAGCACACAGCGGTTGTCTGCCAGGAAAGATCAGGGCATCAGGGATGGGGAAAACAAAGTGAGCTGTGGGAAGGTGTGAGAAAGGCTGATCCCATGGAGAGATGGAAGTTTTTCCTGGTTAGTGGAAACTGGCTGCAAAACAGCAGCGGGGTAGCAAGAGAGGGTCCCCAAAAGCTGGGGAGGTGAAAAACGGCAGGAAGAGCACACAACAGGTGTTCTCCACATGAGGACTGGTGTTTCTGGAGCCCAGGACAGGTACACACGGTCCCCAGGGGGAGGTGGCAGACAGAGCTACCACGGCTCCACTCACTTTTGCTCCATTGGCAGAGGCTGGTGGCACAGAGCAGGGACAGGAGGAGCAGCCTGGCACACACCCATGGCAGCACACTCATCCTCTTCCTCCTGAAACAAAGGGATCGCTACATTGCAGAGAGCCAAGAGATGGAAATGGACCTGGATATGACCAGGGCAGCTCCCACAGAGCCCCTTCCCAGCCCCGCTGGGGTGGGACAGCCCTCACAGCCCGGGGAAGCCAAGGCTGGAAGCAACTGCTGAGCTCTGTAGGGCAGGGCACAAAAGCAAAGCCAAGGATGGTTTGTCCTCTGCAAAAGGCTCAAAATTCCCAGCGATGCCACCCCTGTGCCTGGAACTGGGGTGCCCAGCTCGACATCAGGGGTTGATGCAGGCAGGTGGAGCACAGCACCATCCACACGTGTGAGCACTGACCAGGCCAAGACGTTGCTTTTCCTGGCAGGTTAGGGAAAAAAAAAAAACCGAGGAAAACAAAGTGACTGTCCACAACTCTCCCCAAAAGCAATACTGACCCCTCCCTTCAGCTATTTCCTATCACACTAAGAGTTTCCAGGATGGTCAAGCCAACAATAAAGAGAGGGTGAGGCCTTGGGAAATGCCAGGCTTGGAGTTTTGGAGTTGTTGAATGAATCCAGGGTTTTGAGAGCCTGCCTACTCCCATTTGTCCTGTCCAGGGCAGCAGGACCCCTTGATGGTCACAGAGGTCAAATCCTAAACAGAGTGAACCATTCTCCCTGCACCACACGTGACTGAGAAAACTCAGTGCCATCCAGAAGTCAGCATTTGGATGTGGTAAATAAAAGGCACAAAGCTGGAACTCGAGTTCTGCAGCTGCTGTGCCACAGGTTCACCCTTGCACCCAGCAGGGCAAGTGAGAGCAATCAAGGAAAAAACAACAGTGTAAAGATATCATTAAAGCATCTCCTTTCAGGAAGATGCAATTGTGAAATATAAAACGTGAATGAATTGTCTTACAGCTTCTTGCTATGTCAGCCCTGACTCTAAAATGAAAAGAATGTGAAAACCACTTAAAACAGAGAAAGGAAATAGGAATAGTTGTTGTGTGCAGTAACAATGTCTAAGTTCTCCGAGGGACATCCAGCGCACAGAGCAGTCACCTGGAGACTCAGCTACTCACAGCCTGGCCTGGCGTGCAGGGAAACCCCTGGAAAGACCCAACCTGACTCGACAGCACCAGATCCCACTTGGCCTCTGCATCCTGCATCGGCCGCTGCAGCCAGTGGAACACATTGAATGCAGCAATTGTAGTGACACAGGGCTCAGCCAACCCAGCACCGACACCGCAGGACATCTCCCTTGGTGGCTGCACTTGGCTCCCTGTGACAGTCACTGGGTGTGCAGGCAGCAAGTGACAGGACATTGGTATCTCGTTCATCCTGTCAGCTGTGCCCAGAGGGATTTATCACGGTCATTAATGCCCAGTGGCTCAAACATGAGAAACACAGGAGCCTCAGGGCAGCACCTCTGCAGGGAAACCCCGGGAAGCTTTGCTGTTCCTCAGGGCCTGTAGCCAATGTGCTGTTTTGCCAGTGGGCTGCTTTTCTTATAGGAAAAGGTACCAGCTGACCAAGGGAAATCCTCTGCTTCCCTCCCTGCACACTGACTGTCCCCAGTCGGGCCCTTTGCAGGTTTGGCTTCGGGTGGTCCCTGTCCTCCCCAAGTCCAGTTGCAGCGCTGGCTCTGAGGCCAGCATTCCTCACCCTGGACATGCCTGTGACCTCCTTCAGTGACAGTCCTCACACCAGCACTATCTGGCAAATGTTGTGTCCCTTGCTACCGACACAGGTGGATTTTGAAGCCAGGAAAATGCCTTTTTCCCTTGCTCTGCCCCAGCCCAGGACAGTGCTGTGGAGACGCGAGGAGGTGCCAATTAGAGGTGGGGTGAAAGGGTAGGGAAGAAATCCTTAGAGCCCATAGAAGGAAAACACAGTTGAAAACATCACCTGAGCACTCAGCAAATCCCATCTCCCACCATGGCGTGGGCCACAAGGAAAGGATTGAGTATGGGACCAGACCGCTCAGCTCACAAGGAGCTAATTCCTCTTCCTTTAATCACCAGTTAGCAAAGAGTCACCGAGGAACGGATGGACACACCCTGGGCCTTGGGCACAGAAATTGCCGTCATGTCTTTTCAAGTGCTGAGATAAAAGGCCATAAAATCCTGCTCAATATTAAAGTCCTGTTGCCCTGTGAGCCACCAGCCCTCAAGGATTTTGCTGGGCAGATGCCAGCAGGCCGGGCGCTGGTGGCACAGAGCATGGCCACTGCAGGAATGCAGCCTGTAGTATTTGTGCAAAAATATGGGAGTGGCCACCCCTTACTTTCAGAAGTGTCCTATGGAAGGGAAAATGCCTCTTTCACTTCAGGAAAGCAGCAGGATTTGGTTGGGTTTTCATGACGACAGCAACAACATAAAATCTGTTCAGTTGTGTGAAAACAAGGAGAAAGGCAGAGCAGCTCCTGGCTGCACATAAACTTCCTACCGCTTCCCAGACCTGCTCCAGCATTTCCTCCTGGTCTCCTCTTTCTCCCCCAGCCTTTGCCCTGCCCCTCAGCACGGCCAACAAACCTGCTCCAGGAATATGCCAAGAACCCCTGAGTCTGGAGAAGCTGGGGCTGGCTACCTCATGCCCAAAAATCCAGGCAATGCTCCAAACAAACCACTGGTGCAATGGGACAGGACGGGGTTCGAGGGGCAGATGGGGGAGAGGGAGCAAGGAGCAGGTTGTGATGAGCCACAAAGCAAGAGCAGGAGCCTGGACCCAGCTGCCACGTGGGGGACGCCCGGCAGGTTGGGACACGGGAGTGGGAAAGCGAGGGAGATGCTCAAGCAGTGAGTTTCCCAGCACAGCCTTTCCTCCTTGGGTGGCAGTTGCCCTTCTCATGGCTGCAGCCATAGGGGCTGTGTGGGGGCTGTGCAGGGGACTGACCCTGGTACATGGCATCAAGGACCATCCACATGTCCATGTGTGCTGAGGGTGGGCAGTGCAGCCACAGCCCAGGGGATCAGGGACACAACTCGTGTTCTCTCTCTCCCCAGCACATGTGGTACCACAGAGCTGCTGGGACCATCCTCCAAAACTTGGAAATTATCAAGCCAAACTCCCCAAAACTACCAAAAACTCGACCCACAAATCAAATCATCACTTACACAAAAAATCCTACTGGTCTGGTTATGCTTGCCTTCCCCATCCCTTTCCCCTCCTTCCCCAGGTGTGCTCCTGCAGCTGGGAGACTCCATGTGAGCGTCTCCATCCGTTGTTTTCAGCTCCCAGGTTGAGCTCCAGACCCCAGACATGGCCCCCAGCATCCTCCAGCCAGGGACAAAACACAGCAGGACCCAGCCCGGGGACACACATGGAGCTGCTTTGTGGCCAACACCGCCTGTGCTGTGAAGGGCTGGTGGCTGCCGTACCATCTCCTCCCACTGCCCCCCGGGTTCGGGCAGGGGAGAGCCCCAAGGAGCGGAGGCAGGAAGGGCAGGACCCTGCCTGGGGACTGCCCAAATGCCAGCACAGCCCTGGGACCCTCCCGTTCCCTCCATGTGCTCTCCCTGCCACTTTCTCTGCTCCTTTGGCCCCACAAGACACTTTTTCCCTCCTTCCCCTCCGTGGGTGCTCCACATCCCCCTTTTCCCCCAGCTAAGCCATGCCTGTCAGTATCCTTACACCAATCCTCCTGTCCCCTGTCCATTTCAGATCCACCAATTTGCAAATATCCCAACACCTGCAGTTCAGCAAAGCCCACCCAGAACCCCCCACTCTCTCCTGGCCTTTTCCTCCGGGGACCCCCCCTTGCTTTGCTTCCCCCCTCGCAGGGGCAGCCAGCAGTTCTGGAAAACAACCCCGGTGGGCTCCGCGGGTGTGAGACACCCACCGCCCGGCTCACCTTGCACACTTTCACCCGTGAAAGCTTTCCCTGGATGCCAGCTCCGAGGCACAGCAGCCTTTCCCCCTGGAACTGGGCTTAGGGTCAGGAAAGCCCCTGAAACCTCCAGCACCTGTCCCCAAAGTGCTCTGCTCTGCCGTCCCACCCACGGCGCCACCGCTCCCTGACCCCCGCCCAGATACCTGCGGACACAAACCCGGACCCGTGCAGCCCCCAAAGCCCTGCCCGGTCACGAGCGTTGCCTTTCCCAGCCAGCCCAGAGGCATCGGACGGTGTCCGACAGCCAAAAACGGGGGGAAAACAGAGGGAACAGGCGGGCAAGGGCTGAGCCCCGCGCTCCATGTCCTGCCCACCTGCCCGCGCATTAATTCACTGCCCGGTTCGTCAACGCAGCAAAGTTCAAGCGAGCTGAACACTGCAGAGCACAGATGAATTAGTTCCACAAACCTCATTAGCGCTGGGTCTGACTCAGTGTCCAAATCCTCTGCCGCAGCCCGAATAACAGGCACCCACACACCAAGCCAAGAAATTCTTCCGAAGGCAGAGGGGGAACGTGCTGCTTCGCTGCTGCAACTTGATTTCCAGCTTTGGACTTTTCTTTCCCTTTTTTTTTTTTTTTTTTTTTTTTTTTATCCATTGAGCTAAAAAAGNTTTTTCTCCCTCCTCTCTATTTCGTGTCCCTTTTCTCTTTCCGTTTAAACGTCAAGTCCCGGTCCAGCGGGGAGTGCAGCCAGCCCGCGATCCCACATAACTCCCTGCGGATTCCTGTGCCCTCCAGTCAAATATCCACTTTGTTCTCACTCCCCGCGCTGCCGCCTCGCCCTCCCGAGGGGCTGGCAGGGAGGAAAGGTGGGAGCTGCGATAAATGAGATGGGATCGCAGGTGAGGAGAAGTTTTATCGCAGCTGGGAGGGAGGAGGGGGTGCCCGTGACGCAGGGCTGGCATTCACTGCTCCCTCGCACACCTGGCCGGGCAGGCACAGCCCTCTGGACCCTCCCTCCGCACAAGCACCATCCCACAGGAAAAAGGCTGAGCGGGCGGTGGGAAGGTGCTGCCGTGGGCAGGGAGCGTGCAGGGGCTGCTCGGCTTCACCTGCCTGCTCAGGGCAGAGCTGAGGGAGCTTCCCGACCTCCCGTGCCAGGGGTTTCTCCTCCCCATTTCCCCCTGGCACTACTGGGAGGTGTCACCCTCAGAGCCCAGGTAACTCCTTGCTGAAATATCAGGGAAATTCCTGCCCCGACAACCCGCAGATGCCGAGCCAGCCTCGGTGCTTTGCTTGCAGAGAGGATGGATCTGCACCCTGCTTTATCCAGGGCATGGGCACAGCAGACCCCTCCTCACCTGCAGTAAATCTGCCTCGAGCGTCAGTGCAACTCCTTGTAGCACCTTGAATGAGACCCATCCATACCTACACCCCACCATGCTCCAAGGCTGCAACGAGCAGCAATCCCACAGCTGATTCCAGTCCTCCTGCTGAGCTGGATCCAAAACCCCTTCCCCAGTCCAAGGAACAGCAGAGGAGGGTTTGGAGTTCAGGTGAAATTGTTTTTCTGTCCACAACACCCTTTTGCTTTAGAGTCTGGAGCTGGTCACGGCTCAGAACCACTCGCACTTTCCACTGAGTGGAGCACATATATCCTGGAGCAGATGCAATGGCAAAGGCTGCATTCCAGCTCCCTGATAGATCCTCACAAGGAAAACTGCATCCACTGAGCTTCAACGCAAACAATAGCAACAGCCAGATGAAAAAACGGCACATTTCCTGCTTGAGCCTGACTTGGAGATTAAAATTATGAGCAGGGCAGTTTTGCCCTCCTCCCTATCAATGTGGCGTTACAGAGGCTGCTGCTCACCAGAACTGATGGAAAGGTGAGGAGCAGGATTCTTTTCACTACAAGAAATTAGGAAGCTCAAGTTAATATATGCAAACTGCCTTAGCCCCAGGATAAAGGAGGATGTGCTTGTGCCGTTAAAAACTCCAGCAAATGGGAAACAGGCAGGGTGCAGGGGAAGATAGCCGGGCAGTTTAAATCTGGCATTTCCGAGTTTCCCAACACATGACTTGGCAACCCCAGCCCTTTTGGAGATGTGATTTCCTAGATTTAAACAAAAGTTCTGTAAATGAAGGAGGTTTGCTGTTGTTTTTTTAAAAACACATCAAGACAGCGACTGCAACGTGAGAGCTGGGATGTGAGACAAAATAAAGGCAGAGCAGGACCAGGCTGTGAGTGCCAGGTGCTGATGCTTGAGCTGCTGGTGAGGAACAGATCGTTCCCATGGAGGGGCTGAAGGCAGAGGGTTCTGCTCTGCCTCAGGGGTCACAGCTGTAGCAGATGTTGAACACTGCAGATGAATTAAAACTGGGCTTCAGTTCCCAAGATGGGAGGGGAGTTGTGCTGGTGCTCACAGATGTGTTCAGTCACCTCAGCTGGCCCTGTCCACCAGCAGGGCCCAGCTCCCACCAGCCCCACCCCACCTCCCACTGCTGCAATCTTCCTCTTCCAGGTAAAGCAATGCTGCCACTGCAGTTGAAAAAGCCAATTTAGGCTGCAAGCAAGAAGCATAGTAGTAAAAACCCAGTTATTGTAGTGATGGATCCCTAACAGGAATCCTGAAGCCAACCAGAAAAGCTCATGAGCACCCACCTTCCACCACGATATTCAGTGTCCTGGCTTTCTGGATGTCCTCCTTTCTCCACCTGAGATGGAGAATGCTTATGTTGCCTCCTGTAAAGGATCTCTGGTCTCACCTGCAGACCCTGAGAGCCCCAGGGCCTCCTGACAGCCTCTGCCTCCCCTTCATCCCTGCAGCCTGGAGCAGCAAGGAGGGACCAGCTCACTTCAGCATTTCCAGCTCTGAGGAAAAGCCCAGTTGCACCCTCTGGGTGCTGCCAGAAGAGCTCAAGATACCAGTTTTGCACCTTTCTTTGAAACGTGTCCCCCCAGCACCGAAGAGATCTCCAAGCCCACGGAACATGCGTTTTCCCAGAGGTGTAACTGGGCTGCTTTTACATTTGCAGGGCTGATAAAGGCACTTTTCCAAGATAAAGGCAACTCCACCACCAAATTTTTTAGGGCAAAAAAGCAGAGAGGAATTAGAAATCCTCTCCAAATACTCATAAGAATATAAAAGGTTTTAACTTCATCATGTCTTTTTTAAAAAAAGAGGTTGTTTTATGAGTTGTCTTTCAGGCAACTTCTCCAGATTACTTCCACCAGGGAAGAACACCTGGTGAACTCAAGTTCTTGCCTTGGTTCCATTCCTTGCTCTCCCTGCCTGCTGGATCAGGCTTTTGCCACAAAAATTTGCTGTTTTTAAGAACAGAGGACAGGGACTTCAGAGGCAGGGTCAGCAGATTTCAGTGCAGATGGCTCCACCACAGCTCACAGCCACATTTGTGGTGAACCTTGCATTTATAAATCAGTGATTTTCTGTTGTGGCAACGTGGTCTAGAAATTTTTGCCCTAGGAGGGAAAACAAGTAATTTTATAGCTCACACAAAATTATTACTCTCTCTGCTGAGACTACCAGTCCGAGTGCCAATTACTGATAATTACAAGTGATTTCAGGGTTAATTATTATCTTCTTTTTTTAATGCCATGCCAGCTTGCAACAGAGCCTTTCTTCTTTCTGTCCTGCCACCACAGCATGCCTGGAGACAGCTTTGGGGCTTTTTCTAGGTCTTTATTGAGCAGTTACAGCCAAAATCCTACTGCTGGAGCACGTTCACCCCCTTTAATTCTGTAACAACACACATTACTAAAAGAAAAATAAACACTTAATCCCATCACTGCACTGTACACTGTAGTGACAATATCCTGCTATGTGGCTTAAATAAAAGGAATGTATAATAATGTATTATTAATGAATATTAATGTGCACATAATTTATTGCACTAAATGATGCTTAATATAATTCCCTGTGCAATTAAAAGTGCCAGATGAAATCCTGCCATATTCTCTCCCTCAGCCTTTCCCCCAAGGCAGCATTAACTACACGTGCCCCCTGTTTTCCAGTGGATGTTCCTTATCATGAACACGTTCCTAAAGAAAAATCTTTCTGCTGAACACCCCTGATGAACATTTGCCTCTGGGACAGACTGGCAGCAAGAGGGAAATGGGACACAGAAACAACATCAGAGGAAAACAATCAGTAAAGGATCCAGGATAAAACTTCAGCCTGGGACAATCCTAACACCCATCCAGGGACAGCACGGCCTTCCAGGGATACATCAGCACCTCACCCAGCTGCCCCAGGCTGAGCACACACCCATGTCTTCTATGAGAAGAGGCAAAACCTTTCCTTGTGAAATCCCAGAGCTCTGCTGTTTACTGGCAACACAGAGCACGAGCCCGGCCCCAGCCAAAGACAAGCTTCAAATAAACAAAGACCAACTGTTGGAAGTCATTGGTGTCCATGGTTCTCGCTTAGAACAAAAGGAAGGAAGTGGAATATAAACAGTCAGAGGAACAGCAGCGCAGGGAAGGCTCAGAGGAGGAAAACTGCTCTGTAAAAGCCATGCAGGAATGTGCTGAGGTAAACGTTCCCCCCAAAGGGAAGAGGAGACTTTGGTGGAAACTTGCTGCCCCTTCAGGGGGTCTTGAGCCTCCACAGCAATTTATTTATCTGATCATTTAACATTAGGCAGAATTGGGGAGCCCTGCTGAGTTCTCTGTTTCTCACTCCCTCTCTGGAGATATTCCAGAACTGTCTGGACACAACCCTGTTCCATGTGCTCCAAGAAGACCCTGCTTGAGCAGGGAGGTGGGGCCACTGTGGTCCCTTCCAGCCTCACCCATCCTGTGATTCCCTGCAGGTACCAACTCTGGGCTTTCCCGGGCTCACACCATTCCCCAGGAATGAGCAGCTCACACCCTTTGATGATTCTCTGGGCACATTACAAAACCCACCTCTTTGAGGGGCTTCACAGGAGCTACAACTTCTCTCCTGCAATGGAGAAGAGCTGCAGAGGAGCTCGTGCAGGTGTTGGCTGCAACAATCACCTCCCTCACTGCTGGAGCTGTCATCAGCAAAGCCTTGGCATGGCCCAAAGCCTTGGCAAGGAAGACTCTTTCTTTCATTTTTTGTTCATCTCAGTGCATAACTCCCCTAAACCAGACAGTGCAGCAGCAATCCAACTAAAACATAGCTTCAGGTGCTCCCATTCCACGGTTTGAGGTGGGGCTGGCAAGGGCTGCCCTTCCCACCTGCTCCCTCGGCCCGGCAGCGCCCAGTGAGACAGAAAATAAAAGCAAGTCCTGAACACACAAAATCCCTTCCCACACCAGCATCAAAGGAGGGCAGATCTCTAAAGCACAACAAGCAAATAGGAGAGAAAATCAACACCTCGGGGCATGGAGGTGGGAAAAAAGACTTCAGAAGGGAGAGGGAGAGCAGAACCAACTCTGCCAAGGATGACTTCATTACTGCAGCTCTCCCGCCTCTGCTGAGGCAGAGACACAGACTTGAACGTGGAGTTTCAGCTGAGACAAAGCTCCTCGAGCTACAAGACACCCCTGTTCAGGAAGGAGATAAGCAGAGAGAAGCCCTGTGACGTTCAAGGAGCAGAGAATGTAATTCTTGGACTGAGAAATGATGAAAATGGGACTGGTTTTACTCTCCTGGGTATGGTTAGCATCCCTTTGGAAGGAGAAGTAAGAACGAGTATCTATAGCTTTTAGAGTCACAAGTGCAGCCTGAGCAGGCACTGTTGCAGCAGCATAAGGAACTTTTTCTGTCAGCTCTGAGTTTGTCCCAGTGCAGCTGGGCCACAGCTGCAGTTCTTGAGGGCTCTTCAGCACACAGAGACTGACACACTCAGCAGGTCCCCCCAGCCCTCAGCAGGGCTCACACAGCCAGAGCTCCAAAGCAAACCCATCCAAACTCCTGTCTGAGGGCTTCAGGCCATGGTTCCCAGGCCAGGAAGGATCCTTCTCCCTCAGGACATCACCCTTGTGTGCCTGATGTTCCCCCAGCTTCTCTGGGTCACTGACTGACCACAGCCCAGTGCAAGTCACCAACCTGTCCAATCCCGTTCTCGGAGCTGGGAAAATGGCTTTTCCCTCAGAACTGCCTCTGAGGTTTCCAACCTCTGTATCCATCTTTTACCTCTGATCCACCATGCAAGATGAACAAGAGCAGCGAGTTATTGGCTGCAAGTTTGTTATACAGGGGTTTGCATCCTCGCTCCAGCTTTTTGGGGTAAAAAAACCCAAACCCAAATCACATCTGTTTCAAGCTGCTTTCTCCACTGCAGACAGCAAACACCAGCTCCTGGGAGCTCAGGAGGGAACTGCCAGAGCACAGCCCAGTCCTGCAGGTCTCTTGCAGAAGCTGTTACTGCAGGAGTCTGGAAACTGCTGCTCCAGGGGTCTCATGGCAACTCTGCTCAGCAGAGCTCAGGAAGATTTCTCCTAATCCCTCATGCAGCAGCATCAAGCCCCTGTGATCAGCATTTTCCCCTTGCTCCAGATGCTGGACAGTGTCACTCCATGTCACTCCCTGCCTGCCAGAGCAAAGCAGGAGCTAAACCACCACTTCTCAGTTCTGATCCTAAAATCCACAAAGAAATCCTGAGATCTGGAATGACTATGGACGCTGCAGAGCAAGGAGGAAAAGGGCACATGGAAGGGGAAAGGGGTGGGGTGCCAGGATGTGTGATATGAGTAAAATACATTTAAACAATGTTCAGTACCTTCTCCAGCGGGATTCAACCCCAAGAACTCCAGCAGTTACTCTGTCAGGGCATTAACTGGTAAGAATGGTTGATTAATGTGGTCTCATCAGGCTCTCCCAGTCTGTGCTTACCCCCAGTGACAGTGTCAGACAGGACAGAGCTGTTTCTCCATAGGATGGGGATGGAGTTAAGGCACCTTCACAAGCTTGTAGGAGCCAAGTCAGCAGCCCAAAGCAAATTAACAGAGATGTTTCCATCTAACTATTTTCATGCCTTTCAGTATGTTATTGCTTTAAAAAGAGCAATTCCACCATCTCCCCAACTTACCATGCTACAGTCACATCATCCTCTGGTTTATCTCCCATGAGCATTCCTGAATACACAGATGCTTTTTTTTTTTTAAAGCTTAAATGACTGCCAGGCCGAAGTGTTTAACATGTTTTAAAATTATCTAAAAGCAGGATATCAACATGTTATTTCTACCTTAAGTCTCCATAAATGCAAAGTCTTGATCAGGAGGGACACAAGCTACATAAAAAACTGGAAGGAAAAAAAAAAAGAAAAAGCAACCCCAAACCACTGAATTCTCAGAAACTTACAATTTGCTGATCTGGCAACCATCTCTCCTATCACTGCTTATACACCAGGACAAAGAGGCTCTGGGTAGAAATTTAACTCTAAAGAAATGTAGACACATCAGTGACACCAGGGTTTTTTTTTTTTAAAGACTTTTCAATTTTTATACAACAAAATTTTCAACCGAAAATACTTTTTCACAACAGTAGAGCAAGCAGTAACTGCCATGTGTGCATTCACAGAACATCACGAGCTAAAACAAAGATGGACAACATCACAAACAGGATCAGACACTCTCCTCTGCTTATCTGCTGTCCAGCCTCATTCCGGGGCAATGGAAGTGTTTTCTGCACAGATCTTTGCAAGTGAGTTCACAAATCAAACCTCTACAGCTTGAGGGTTCTGCACAGAAATCTCCATCCCTGTGAGATGGTAACAGGATGTTCCAGCACAGTTTTCTCAAGAGTTCAACAGTTTCACATGTGGTCACTAAGATCTACACAGAGAGCACAGGGTACAGGTGTCAGTGCTACAACAAAGAGTGAGTCTACACTCACTGATGCAGTTTGCTTCAAGTCTCTGCTACACATCTGGATGTGGACACTGAGTGGTTGTCTCTGCTTCAACTCCCTCAGAACTGAGCTGGCTCTGGAGGGAGGCACCTACACAGGCTGCAGGCAGCCCTGGAGCACCACCTGGAACACACAGGGGTAATACTGACAGTCCTTCACTGCTTGCCCTTTTAATTTATTTTCTTGTTTCCCCCTAAACCAAACTTGCAAGTAGGTAAGACCCCAGTGCAGTAATTAATAAGCAAACTTTTACAAGCTGACTCCAGATACCACCTTCCTCCAGCACAACACAGGCAGCCTGGTTCTTCCCCCAGCAAGCAGAGGTATGCTGGTCAGAGGTCCATTCCTGTGGGCACACAGCTGGCATCCTGCTCCTGCCCCCAGCCTTCCAAAGGGGAACTGTGGGCAGCTTCAAAGAATCTTGTCATCTTTTACCAAAGGAGAAAGCCACCCCTCCCTTCCAAGGACAATGGCTTCAGTGACAAACAAGTCCAAGACTCCAGGCCCAGCACAGCAGTCACTGCTTGGCCTTTTTCACAATGGTGCCCACAGCTGAGATCACCGTGGTTTTGGAGCCACTGGCACTGGTTGTCACTGTGACAACACCTGGCAGTGTCGCAGTGGTGGTGAGGATGGTGGGCTGAGCTATCGTTGTTACGGGGATGGCAGAGTCCCACTTGCTCTTCCTCTTCTGGGCATCTGTGAATTTGATTAAACCAAGCAAACAAGGATTAGCATTATGTTAGAGGTCACCAATCCCTTCTTAACACCCTGTCTTGTCAACCCTTAATATCCCACTGCTTGACGAGACAGCTTCCCCTCACGTTAATTTCAGGATACACTGGCAGTAAATGGTGAGGAGAAGAGGCAGCTTTACACCTGAAGAGCCAGTGTAAAACTCTACACCTGAACTCAGGCCAAAGGGGAGACAGGATCACTCCCTGCCCCAAAGCAGATTTAATTTCAATGGAGCACATGTATCCCACTTGCTCAGCTACAGGCACAGGACACACCAGCCTCCAGTGGTTTTTCTCCCTTCTCCTCAGTTTCCAAGGCAGGAGAATGATTTCCAGTGTTTCCAAATCTCAAGATGTATCAGTCACAGGAACGCTCTACAACCACAGACAGCAGCAGGTTTCTTGACCCACTAATAAGTCTCTTCACTATCCCACCTGGCCCCAGTCTTTCAGTCCAGAAGGAGAGCCATGGAATACAGGGACTAGAGGAAAGCTAGTCCAACATTCCTTAGAAGAAACACTCTCTTGCATTATCTACACAATCATTAAGGAGCCTTCAGGCTTCAGGAAGTACTAATCCCAGCATTACTGCAGCTTAAAGGGTACATTCACAGCTATTCTTTACCTCCCACAGTGGTGCTGGATGTTGTGGTGGTTGTAGAAGCAGCACTTGTTGTTGTACCCTTTTTCGTGCCTGTCACAAATTCGATCTGGGAAGGGAGAGACACATGAGAGAGAGGAGAAGACAAAAAAATGAAGTGTTAAGATACACAGCCTTTTTTTAACCCACAGCACCTCTCTATGTTTTTTAAAGACAGCTTTAATGTGATGTAAGACATTGGATGGGCCTCTGAGCTGCCCATCATGCAGGAAGTAAGACAGACTTCAGGCCATGACAATTAAGGATTAATTAAGCTGCAACCCAACTCCTAAGTCTAATACAATAAAAATGTGTTTGTCAATTGGTACAAGCACGGGGATTTGATACAGCTCAGACAGGACAGATCCTGGTCCTTAAACACTGCATTTATACAGTTAGAAGTTCTTATTCATTTTCCTTTAAGGAACACGCAAGGCAAGTCCCTGCTTGCACAATTTATTGCGACTGCATCACAGCAGGAAATCTGGCAACAAGAGCTCCAACAGCACTGCAGCCTCAGAACTGCAGATCTGGGCAAGGGCATGATCAGATACCTGGGTTACTGTGCAAAAAACCAAAACAAGCAGCAAGACACAGCATGCACTGCACAAAAAACCCTCCACGTACTGGAGATGGAAGGAGCCTTCTGCGGTTTAGGTGGCAAATCTCTAACATTAGACATGTTCTAATGCCAGCCACTGGCTTAAAGAAAACACAGGACAGGAATGACATCTCTTCCAAAGCCTGTCCGTGTTCTTTTTGGGGCATATATAAGAAAAACTGGGCTTGTCACAAAATGCACAAAGTTAAAATAGGCCCAGCTTTCTTGGAAATTGGATGCAACAAGGCAATATCACGGAGAACAGAAAGCAGGTACTGTCTCACACTGAGACATAGTGAGGAAATTAAGCTTTAACTAGGCTAGGCACCAGGCAAAATGTCATAAATTAAGGGAAAAGCTGTTCTTTATTCATTATCTTGCCTGTATCTGACTTACTGAATGCCATTTTTAGAGCTCTGGTTTAAAAATACTGACAAAACAGCAGGAAATCCAGTGGAACAAACAACCTATAAATGGACCTATATGGAAGGGCAAATAACTTGATCTGTGCAGTTTGGGAAAACACATGCAAGAAGAAAGGAGAGATCTGGGATAAAACAAGCAGTTTTATCACAGAAACAGCAAAGCAATACAATGAAATTCAGCCAGGAAAGAAACAAAAGCCCTGCACCTGCATCTCTTCTGATTTTGAGTAGGTACCTTTGTGCGTTCCTTCTTGGCCTTCTCCAGTTTGTCCATCTCGATCTTCTGGGCTTTAGCTGAGAAAGAGCAGAAGATGTGAAGCACTAAGAACAGTAAAATTCCATAGTTCTCACTCACTCACTTCCCATCATAAAAAATCAAAAAATTGATTCAAATTCTATATAGAAAAATTATACTGCCATGAAAGCAACTGCTGCTTTTTATTCAAAGCATTGTAGCACTAATTTAATGATTTGAGAGATGAAAACATTGCAGAACCAATTGAAATGAAAAGCCTTTCCAAACTGATGAAGCATCAGTAACATTCAGGCACATCCAACCAGAATGGAGTCATTAAAGAGCAGCATGTGATGACTTCTCATTTATACAGAAAGTGAAGACTCCAGTGCAGTTAATTAAGTACAAAACACAAAGACCTAAGCTAGGACAAAAAAGGAGAGACTTCTTGGAATTACCTAGTGCCTCGTAATATGAATCCTCTGACCAGCCATGAGGATCAAACATGTCCTGAAAAAAAAGAAATAAAACAGATTAGGGCTATTCCCACAGAAACACAAAACCCAGTGCAAAAATGTTTTACGTATTTCTGTTCTCTGATGATAATCAGAGGTGACAATGATAATCATCACTGATTTCTTCCTGTAGCCCAGTGACACAAAGATCCCATCGGACCTTCTTTTATGGGACCATGTTCTGTTGTGAATGAAGCTTTGAAGCCAAAAAGGATGCTGGGGTAAGTCATGCATTTTTCTGCTACTCAGCTTCTTTCCCCCCTCAAGGAGTTCCATTCAGACCTCCACACTTCAGCAGTTCCTGTGCAGAACCATTGTAGCAAAGGTTGAGGAACTGAGGCTCAGGGCCGCACAAAAATGTTCACTCCCGTGCAGAGGCTCAGACTGAGGCTGCCTTACAGGACCTCTGAGCAAGCAGGCTCAGGAAAGCCTGAGGTGAGACTTTACATCTCTGTTACCTTTACCCACTCCTTTTCCACTGAAAAGCACTGCCCCTCACCTTTGGATAATTTGTACCGAGTTCATCAATAGAACAAAACTGGATCAGCTTTTCATAGATGCTGCAAAGGAAAAGCAAGAGGTCAGAACAGAACGAGGGAGAAGGGAACAGAAGTGGTTCAGATGTGTCAATAGAGAGAGGTTGTCACCTCTTCACACTACAAAGTGAAATGAGAACCTGGGAAGCTACACCTGCTATGATGGATGTGACACCCCATTATCCACAGTATTTCCTATTTCCCAAAACATCTCCCAGCTCCCAGAACAGTCACATCTTCTAAAGTACTCCATCCCAAGCCTTCATTTTTAAAATCTAACCAACACACCAACTCCAGCTGTTGCTTTACCAAACACAAGGAAGAGTTTTACTGTTTCAGTCACAAAAATGAGAAAGACAATTTGTAACCAGTTGTCCTTCCTGTTCAGGATCCTCCTTCTGCTAGAACTCCAACAATGAAGAAAATTCTTCCAATTTGCTCTGTGGTGCTTTGGTCACATATGAGAAGATGGTGGCTCACCTGGGGTTGCGAAATTCCTTTTTCCTCTGGATGATGTAGTTCATATCCATGCCCTCTTTCACTTTCCTCTCATACAGCTTTTGAATTTTATCCTAAAGGAGAAAGATTACAGGGTGAGCCAGGATGAAAAGGAGCACCACACCAGCTGACTACTGTACATGTGGAAAGAAGCAAACTGAACCAGTGACCCCCTTGAATGGAGCCAGGATTTCACCTTTACACCAGGGCCAGGCTCGTTAAGAGACACTTTCTCCTTGAAGGTCTGAAGTACCTTCATGAACTGTCTGATTGGTAAAGGAATTATCTTTGTACTTACTGAAGGCTTTGGTGATTAAAGATCTGCATATAAGGCACAGACTCCTCCTTCCCAGTCTGCTGTTTCCTTTTACAGCCACAACACAGAGAAGCCAATTCTGAAATCCAGAGGTTCTCCCACAACTCACAGTGACCACCAACACCCACGTGCAGCCTCAGGTGAGCACCTGAGAAAAAGCTGCTGGGCTACACTGCCCACAGGGCAAAGCTCCTGCTCATCTGTTACCCAGGCAGAGGCAGAGCCAAGTTCTGCTGGAGAACTAAACCCAGTGTGATCATCAGGTATTGCTGGGGTGCCCACTGGCAGCCAAATGCTCTTAGGAACAATGTGCTCATAAATCCCTGCTTTGGTACCAGTCAGATGGAATCAGCTTCTCTTTGCACATCACCCACAAGGCACAAGCCCTTGCCAAAGGCAACTTAACTGACTCAGGTTGCAGATGTCAAGCAGTCTACTCTCCAAAAAGGCTAAAAGATTTCAAATCAAACATGATTTTTTTCTTCCTCAGCAAGGCTGATGAAAGTACTTAGAAGTATTCCTACTCTGGTGATGGTGAAGGGATAGCACAGGCGGGAGCTTTCAGACAGAACAGAGAGTTAAGTGGTACTGCTAAAATATCCTCAGTAATTTCTGTCATCTTTTCTTTATGACAGAAATTTCTCATGTACAAGAGACACACAACACAAGACCAGAGGCTGGGCCTTCAGTCTTTCAGGATGGGAGAAGCTGAGTCAATTTTCTTTTGTTGCTTCTGGATAACTCACTTCACGTCTCCCTCCCTGGCCAGTCAAACACAGAGCTGACTACTGCCTAAGGGCTTGCTGCAGCCTGAATAAAGGAGGATTGTTAAGAGATGATATGAAACTCAACGACCTTAAAAAAACTTTTATAAGATAAATTTTCATCAGGTTGTCACAAAATCAGCAAGAAGAAATTACACGATCTCCACATCCACACATTGTGAAGTTTGAAGGAACAACTGCAAAAAGGTGAATCTGGGAGTAGAAATGATTGAATAGGTGTTCCCTTTTATCCCCTCCCCATGAAGTAGCAATAAGGTTCTCAAAGTCTACAGCCCAAAGGAACCACAACTACTCAGCCAACTTTATAATAAGAAATTCTCTCTTTGGCAGAGTTCAAAATACAGTTTATCAGAGGAAAAACTTGACAAAAGACCAAACCACCAGTGAAAAGCCCAGAACATTTTGCATCTCTAAGGAACAATCCCATCTCCTTGCTCTAAGTGCTCTAAGATGTGGTTTGACCTGCCAACAGAGGACAAGCTCCCCTTTGATATAACAAACTAAACTGCTGTCAAAGGTGAAAAATTCTGCTTTACTCTGTCTGCCCTGTCGAGCTCTGTGCATTCCTCAGGTCTAACACAGTCCAGTTCATTGATGTCAGAACAGTAAAATCCTCCTACGGCACTAGAGGAGGTTTGGGTGTGACCAGGTACAGTGTGTGGAGAAGAAAGCATCATCTGCATGGTGAGTCACTCTGAATCACCACTGCATGTTAGGGGCTACTTTACAGAGCAGTCCAGGAGTGATTCTTTACTTGTATTTCTGCTGGGCAGAAAACCAGAGTTAAAACTCAAAACGTGTGTTAGGAGACAGCAGTCCCTGCTCTTTGATTTGCACTCAATGAGGAGAACACAGAAGGTTATTGCAAACTTGGTCACTGCTGTTATTTGGGTGCGCACCAGAGAAAACATGCATTTGTGTTCTTTAGTAACCTCTAAGCTACCAGCTTTCCCTCTAAATGTTTACCATCCAGAGACATGTAGGTGGAAAAAGAATCCAGGCATTGCTGCCTCAACCATTCCAGTTTAGGGGATTTCAGGCCTGTATAGAAAAACAATTTGTTCTTTGCTAGGGAGCTGAATTTGCTGAGGTAAGAGGAAAGCAGCCCTGACAGTAAACATTGCTTCTGGGTCACTGCTGGGATCGAGAGCTGTTTTAAAGCATAAGTAACCCACAGAGGCTGGAAAACAGCTTAAAGCTACTTTGAGATTCCTAAACTAGAACTGCTATAAAGCCTGAAGCATTAACACAGTGCATTCATAAACTCAGTGTGATAAAACCCAGCTTTAATGCTGGAGCTTTGCCGTGTGCAAAATTACTGAGCAGGGTTCCAAAATTTTCCTTGAACTGCAAGTCCTAAAAAAAATTAAAAAAAAAAAAAAAAAGAAGTGGACTTTTACCAACCTGCAATTGGTTAGAACATCTGCCAGGAGGCTCAGGAGGGATTTTGATCTCATCTGGAGACATGTTCCGCACTCTCTCTGAAAAAGAAGCTGGAGAGAACAAACTGGGATGAGTTCTGGCACTGCTGACGGGAATTTCAGCCATACAAGTAATTAAATTTGTTTTATGTCTTTGTCAGCACTACTCCCTCATTGGGAACCAAGGGGCAAAGGTGATGAGAATGCTGACAACTGGTACTTGTGGGTGTTTTCAAGGTGCTGAGCAAGAAGCAACTAAAGAACCTAAAGGTTGTGTCATTAGAAGAGGGATGTGATGCTTATTTTATTGATACCTACAATCTTAGGGAGAGAATTGGACCATGCATGTGGAGGAGCACAGGATCAATTTTATTGAGCTTGGCTCTTTGCCATTTTGGAGGAGATAATCACTTTGTGACTCTTTAGTTCAGGACATACCTAGATGGACCAAAATGGTTCAAGGAGGGAACAACAGTCCCCAAGGCTGTCAGGAGTTAACCAAAGAAATTACATTTCATCCTTAAGTTAACACTGCCTTAAGAGGCACTTTGATCTTTGCTTACAGAGACAGACTATTGCTAGAAAGAACAACTCATTCTGCAGGACTGGGAACAGCCCAGTCCAGATTGCCAGAGTTCCACAGCTGTTTGTACTGGGATACAGTACTGAAGTACCTGATTGCCCTGTAAAGATTAGTTTACAGAGTTACCAGCAAAAGAAACAGCCTCGTTTCCCCCCATTGCTTGCTACTTTCCCACTATTACGGGAAACCCAGGCAGTTTTCTGGCCAAGCCTTGGAGCTGAGATTTGTGCCCCATTTAAGCAGCTGGGATTGTTTTCAAGCATAATTTGTCCAGGGAACACGTCCCAGAGTTGGTCTGTAGTGGATAAGAGACCTGAGAGCAGCACAGAAGTCACACCGACCAAGTTTTTCACATGTGCAGCTCCTCAGTTATCCATTCCTCAGTAAAGCTGCCTGAGCTGCAGCGCCAGCACCCAGAGTTCCTCTGAATAAAGGCCAGGAGGGCCCAAAGGCCAGACAGGGCTGTTGGAACTCCGGAGAGCTGAGGCTACAGATAAACAACACCACACATGATCAGTGCTGCTACAGTTTCCACATCTTTTGTAAAAATGCGAAGCACTAAGGACAATATCCTTTGGAGAGGCAAAGCTGGCAGGCGACCACTCACTCTATTTGATCAAGATGTTGCTGAGGGTTAAATTCTTCAGCAGTTGCCAGTAACGAACAAACAGTGTCCTTTGGCATTTACCAAGTGGGAGCCTTTATGGAAGGAGGAAAGCTTGCCAGAGTCCTGACAGAAAGGCAGGCAAAGGGAGCTCTCTGACAACAAGGCACACATTTGTTACAGGTTACAGCTGCTGGTGGGATGGGGAAGCCTCTGGCTTAATTAGAGCTTCAGGAAACCCAGAAAGACAGTGGCAAAGACACAGAAGTGCGGATAATGCACAGCACACAAGGCTTGCTGGGAGAGGTAAAAGCTGATTAACGGCTTAGAAGGTTCACAGAATCAGCAGAAACATTAAAAAAAAAAAGAAAAAAGACCATTAAATCCAGACTTCATAAAGAAAAGAAAGCACCCAAAAAAAAAATAATCAAGCCTAGCTCCACATTAGACATCCCATAGACCCCCTGTCCTTGCGGATGAGCCACAGAGAAACAAAACATTTATGGGAAGGGGAACTGTGTGCTCATATGCTCATATAAACTCAGAAACTCTGGGCAGGACCCCTGTTTTACCAGTAAAAAAACTCGAAGTCATTAGAATATATTCAGCAATCCATTCAAAGCCGCCTTGAAAGAGAAATCATTTTGGAGGCAGAACAAGAGTTCCCAATGAAACAATATATTTTGATGCATGATTCTTCAGGTTTGGTGCTCATTTCCTCTTTTGTTTGAGCCTTGTGAAAACAATCCTTTATCAACATTACAGGGAAAAGCATCTTTTAATGGTTTACCAGGAACTGGAACCAAGGAATCTTTGCCTCCTGCAATCCCAGCAGAGCTGAAGGCAGCTGTACACTGCCAGCAGCAAGGCAGGACATGCACCTCACAAACTCAGCACAAACTTTCAGCATTACTCAGTTATTTCATCACTTTGCAGCCAGACTGAGGTGCCACATCATTATGAAGAAAAGGGTGAGTTTAAGGGTGAGTTTAACCCCTTTGGGCTTATTTACAGTAAGGAAGTACAAATTATCCATGCCCTCCAGCAGTCCTCAAACTTGCTCCCCAAACAGACAGAATGGCTGATTCCACAGCATCTTCCCACCAGCTCTTCCCCTAGAGGAAAGGGCGGCTGGAATTATCATTCAAAATAATCCCAGAACTTGCATGTATGGCCACAGGCTCCTGTATAAAACTTTTTGTGTTTTCCAGCTCCCGAGGGCAGCTTTCCACCATCTCCACCGTGATAACTGCAGATGAACAGCTCACAACAAGGTGTGTCCTCACAGGATACATCCAACTGCTCTGTGCATCCTGTTATTCCTGCCAAGATCAAAGTTTTACTTTGACATGAGTCACAGGCAGTGACACTGGCTTCAGCCCCTAATTTGCCCTGTGATTTGCAGGCTCACAGCCTAGAGGATCACAAAGTGGGGACCTCAGGAAGTGGCTGTTGGCACAATTAATCACTCCAGGCACACCCAGATTCTGGCTCACAGTAAGTAAATATCTTCCCCAATCAGATTCTCAGTCCTGACATAGAACTAAGGCTGTGAAGCAGATCCCATGAGTCAGATGGGAGTTCAAGAAAGCAGGGGCCTCTGCCCCCGAAAGTATCCTGCTGCTAAAGGACACTGCTGCTGGTGCTTAGTCTGTGCATACTCCTTCCACAAGCTGACCTAAAAATTAAAACTTTCATCAGCACAAGCAATAGGTGTTTGTAGCTTTGTGTACAGTCAGCACACGGACTGTGGTAAAGCAGAGACATTCCTCTGCTCTCAGGCCATGCACAGCAGGCCAGAGCACACGCAAATATGAGCGGGTACCTTGCAAAGACTCAGCACCTCAGCAGCCAGTGAAGGATATTTGCTCACCAGATCTGGGTGAGGCAGAAAACTAAATGGAAATGCTACATTTAATGTGCTTCAGTTTGAGATAGATGGATTATGTGACAGGAGCTGGCTGTACAGCACAGACACGGCACGGATCATGGCTCTTGGATTAACGCTGCTCCCAGGTAGGATGAAAAACTCCTGTCCCTTTCAAGGGTCACTTATATGCTGTGTTTGAAGCAGCCACAAGGGATTAGATTAGAGGCAGTTCAGGTGCAAGTTGGTTTCTAAAGGTCACACTATGCAAAAAAACCAAGGAAAGGGTGATCAGAGGGACAAGGGTTTCCCCTGGAGACATGCAAACCGGTGGTGCCTGGTCTCTAAAACTGCATTCCCTGGCACTCCAGTCAAGGCTGCTTGGCATAAACCAGGGTGTGGGGGGGTTGTGATTTCCTGGCACCAGAACAGCCAAATCAGAGGGAAGAACTGGAGGCAACAACATTCCAGTGAGTCACCCATCCATGGAAGGACACCAGTTCCCTTTCTGCTCCATGGGCTGAGAAATGCAGAGGGAGACCTGCAACTCAGCCGTGCCTTCTGCTCTTATGAACACTGACGTAGTGCTCAGATATCCCAAGGGCTGGAGAGAACATTTCTTATGATTCAAAAGGTAAACAACCATGCTGCAAAGAACTTCAGGGCAGAAAACCCCTACGTCCTAAAAGTGTTATTTTGCAAGGCTGCAGGAAACAGCAAATGCAACGTCCTGGCAGCACCATGAACTCCTCAGAGTGGTACAAAAAGCCCAAAAGGACAATGCTGATGTAGAAATCTATGAAAATAACTTTCACACATACTTCCTTCTCAACCATGGGGTTGAAACCTTCCCTCTCATTCTGTCAGCCATTGATTATGTGATCACTACTTTGGCATAAGTCAGGACAGCCATGGCCCTTCCAGCAGCTCATCCCTACTGTTTTCTTTGTGCCAACTCCAGTGCTCACCTAGCATGCACTAAACACATCAGGGAATGGATCCAGCTGGAAGCCTCACAGGGAAAAAAAAAAAAACCAACAAAAAAAGAGCAGTGAAGATGGATCCCAGCTGGCTCCCACTCCCAGGGCTGCTCCAACATTATTGTGAATCCGGGGGAGGTAAAACACAAGCAGTGCTTTTGGCAGGAACCTACGTTTATTTAATACTCAAGTAACTGCACGATCACAGACTTCAGTAAAGGTGATACTGAAAAATGTAGGGTTATCTTCTGAGAAAGGCAGGCCTGTAAGCTTTTAATGCAGAAAGCAGTTGTGGAAAACTGTCTAAGGAGGACCTTGACTTCCGCATACTGATACACAAAACTTGAGGTGTCCAGACTGGAGCAGCTACTCGCTTTGTGTCAGAAAATCTTGCACCTCTTTCCATTAAAGAATTTTAACTGTGAAAGTCCAAGTTTCCAGAAAGGGAGTGGTTCTTACATTACTCCAACCCTAAGTCTCTTGCAACAGTTCCTTTTCAACTAGATAAGATACGGTCTAATGGAACAGACCTACAGAATCCAGCATGGCAAGTATGCTGACCTCTAATAACCTAGTTCTGCACAAAACCAGCCTGCACACTGCTGTCGGGAAAGGATATTAAAGGTAAGATGGCAGAGACCTCAGTCCAGGTCTCAGACTCTCCAACACTGTTCACCCATGAGTTGTGACACTACCAAGTGCTCCCTGCGTTGTTTTTAAACCCATGTGCAAGTCTGGGCCATCGTGAGACACAGAAATCCAGTCTGGGCAGTCACAGGGGGAAAAGGAGACTAACAAAATCGTAACCCGAGCCTTACACCTTCACTAAGAAAGGACTTCCCACTACACTGCTTTACAACTGCACAGCTTCACCCACATGTAAAGTACAGAGTAAAAGGGCAGTTGGCTTCCAGAGATTTTGCTGTACTTTTTACCCCAAATGCTGTTGTCTCATCCATGTTTCCAGTGTGCATTTTGAGGCAGATGAGTAGACTGGAGAAAGATTTCTGTTGCATTTGACGATGAGATTGGTTGAAGCAGTTTTGCCCTCTAAAGGCAGAAAATCCAATAGAGCAGTTGCAAAGTCTGGGCAGGCCAACTAAAAAGGACTTAAAAATCCCAAACTTCAGTGGTGGCTGCTGTAGGAGTCACTGCCGAGCACCTGAGTATCTCCCATCTTAATTTACATTTATCACATTTTATGGCTGAAATATGAAACTGATTTGAGAGATGAAGCAACGTCCAAACTCGTTAGTTTTTAACAATATTATCACATGATACCAAACAAATGCAGGAGTAACCTAAGGAACAGAGGGTCAGTTCAAGACAGTCAGAAATGCAATATAAAATAGTTTCTGTGCAGCTCCAAAGAGACCAAGCAGAGGATTGTATTTCGAGCTGACAGCCTTGGACTTTCCAAATCTAATAACGGTGCAATGAATAAATGAGATGTCACAAAAATCGAGTGAGTTTTAGTCACCATTAGAAAACATACAGTACTATGTCAGCACAGCAGCTGTAAATCTCTAAGTGGTTCACATTTAAATGGGGATACATTCCGTGAGATTTAGAAGCCACAGAACAAAGTCATCACTCCTGGTTCTATTGGCTCTGTCTAGACAAAGCTACACTACCGGTTTTAAGCTCATCTAGAAAAACACCAACGCTGCCCTTTACATACATGTTTTAAACACATAATACGTGAAATTATTTTCATATTTTTAGGCATGAAACCTTTCTCCCAGAAGAAAAGTTCACTGAAAATATTCAGGCAATAATTGAAACTACAGCATTGCCAGGGCAGAGGGAAGATGCTTTTTACAAAGTGGGACTTACAAGGTCTAGCTTGAAAAAAACCTGTGAATAAATACTTCTGAGTGAACTTACCAACTAACTCCTGAGGATCTCTTTTCTCCACTTCTGAGAATTCCTGCAAGAAAAGAGGAAGAAACAGATTTTAGTCACGTTATGCTTACAACCCAAAAAGCTACACTGTTTATTTGTTTAGAAATTTACAACTTTATTCTGAGACAAGAACAAAAATTAAGAATGAAACTCAATTTATTAGATAAGAGGACAATGTTTGGACCATGGAAAGTCAAAGTCTAACAGGATGCTCCATTTCTTTGCAAAGCTAAATTAAATGACAGAATTAAGGCTTTGTTTCACCAGGTCTTGGACACTGAACTCCTTTGGAATTCCACAGAAACTGCTGTACCCGAAGCCTTTCCTCAAAATAGATCAAACCATGGATTCTTCATTGTTGGTAACTGGCCCTGGGCACCAATCAGGAGTCAGTGTTTTAGAGCACAGTTAGGTAAACACAGGCTGGATCCAGCCCACAGGAAACTCCTTTAGTCCTGGGAATGCCGACCTCAGGCCTGTGCAACTCCCAGTGCTCAGAGCAGGGTCAGCCTGGTGCATTCCTCAGAGCAATGTGACAACAGCCCAGACGCTCCCAGAGCCAGAGCTCAGTGACTTCAGGGCAGCTCCTGATCAGCCTCTCCAGCCTCCCAGGGCTCTGCAGGGTCCCAGGCTGCAGAGGTTTGCCAGGTGTGTGTGTGTGGTGCTAAATTCATCTTTGCCACTGTGCCATGCAGGGCTTTGGCTGACAAACCCTCTCCAAACCAAACTGCCAGGGAGCGTGGTGGTGATGCAGATCCTGTGTTCTATTTTAGAAGGATGATCCCACTGTCAGTTCTCTTGCTGCTGCTTTCCAGGAGTCAGTCATACAGCCAACCTGCTCTATCAGAGACTCGAGGGCAACCTCCACTGGCTTGCAGTGCTCTGTTTGGAGATCTCCTCACAGCTAATCCTCCCCTCTTTATAGAAATTAAGGACACTTCATTTGCAGATGTTTGCAGCAGAGTGTACTGAACACAAGCCATTATGTAGGATAAGACACTCATACATATGGCTTCACCATACTGAGACCAACACCCAAATATTTTGGTGCTTCTGGGAGATCCCAGGAGAGTCACAAGCAATATCAAGTTCGGCACAAATAAAGCTTCTGAAACAGTACCAGCTGTATCCCAACATTGCCCTCTCCCCCTGCCTCCCTCCCAAAGACCTTTTATGACTCACTGGACTGTTTGTCCAAAATTCCTCAGTGCCTCCAAACACTGAAGCCATTCATTGAACCTGACACTGACAGAATGCTGCCTCCTCGCTGCTTGGTAACAGCTTCCTGAACCCCTCCTTTTCTTCATTTCCAGTCAGGTGAGAGGTGCATCAGGTGAGGAGAGAGCAGTGAGGTCACCAAGACAGATGTGGGAACAGCCTGTGCCAAACTCACTCTGAAAATGACCCATTTTCAGAGAAGCCAAAGCCCTACGGAAGCAGAAAAACAAATTCTTTGTGTGGCACTAACTGCTACAGGGCATCTTTTTACAGCTATTCATGGAAGACACAAAAAAAAGAAAAAAAAGAAAAGCACTATTTCTGCATTAGTACACTTGGATCACAGAAATACAAGGCTAAAGCTATTTTAGAAAAAGAAAGAAGTACACAGAGGAACACGCATCTTCTCCCCGGCCAGCTGGCCCCAGGCCCCTCCGAGATGGGCTGAAGTGTCACAGCTCCAACCCCTCTGAGACAATGCCCTTGGTGTGTGCATCAACAGCTCTTAACCCAGGGCCTCCAGCAGCACAGGCAGAGAAAAATTTAAACAGGAACATGACATTTCAAAGGAAAAAAATGTATGCCAAAGCAGTAGCTCTCTTTGGTGAGAGCACTGGACAGGAATCCAGGGAATCCAGACTGTGTTCTCCACAAACCTACATGGATGGGGAGTTCACAGAGTGAGCTTCAGGTCACCACTGGAGAAGTGGGAGCAATTCTGTGGTAACCGATGGCCTGTGAGGACAAATCCAGATGACCACGGAGGCTGGAGAAGCTCACAGAGCTGCAGATGCAAGGTAACATCTGTCCAGGCACATACAGTGACTCACCAGCAGTAAACACATGTGGCCAGGAGGCTGCTCATTCCCTTTCAGGGGGGAACTTGCTAGATGGGTAATTAAAAGTGTTTCTCACCTTGGTTTGAGACAACAAGCAAATGTTTGTTGAGGCGAAAGGAAGGAACTGCTTTAACTCCAACCTTTACTAACCTGCATCCTGCACTCTTATCTCTTGAAAGTTTTAAGTGAAACTGAGAGGGAAGCGGAAGAGACAAGCTATGTCCCTGAGCACCTCTTGATCCTTCCTCATACCCAGGACTGCATTTATTATTCCATTATGCTCCCCATCTTCTTCTGCCCACTTGTCCTCAAGGCAAGAGAAATAATCTCCCAAAATAGCAAGATTGGCAAGCAGGCACTTCAGCAACCCAGTGCAACAGCCAAATTCAGGTGCATCAGACATGGGCTACGTGGCCCCAAGAGGGCTGCCCTCTTATTTGGGCCACTAGAAGGCTTGCAAGGGGCTGTGCTGCACTTCTGACCTTTCCAGAAGCCCGTTTTGAAGTCTCCTGTATGCCTGGAGTTAGTACCAAGCATAAGCACACAACTCTCAGGAAACATGAATTAATATGCTGAGAGAATCTCATGGCCGAACCCTCTCCTGTCATGTACCTTATATTAGACAAAGATCTCTGAAATGTCAGCTGTGTTAAATAGTGTGTTGTATCAATTTCCAGAAGCATCAGTAAGTTTGCCTTCACCAGAATTTTCTTCTTTAATTTGCATCCTTTGAGTCTGTCCCATTTATAACAGGCTAAATCAAGCCAGTCCTATCAGGCTCCACTGTTTTGCCCTGGCCCACACCTTCCCACCACAGCCGCTCCAGCACGTCCAGTCCCCACATCCCCAGGCCTCAGCCAAGACATCAGAGAGCTCAGAGCTACACGGAGCAAAAGCAAACACGTTCAACACCGCATTGCAGCCACACCTCACTGCCCAGGGATAGGAATTTTGCTTAGTGATGAGTTCCTTCATCCCTCCACCCACTGCTCCATCCTTAACGAGCTGGAGACATCAACACAGCTTTTCATTAACTCGGGCTGCTTTCAAACCTCTTAAATGCCTTCAGAAAACAAAAGGGATGACCGACTTCTCCTGCACTGCTTGTTCATATTTGCTCAGTTTGCTGTTGAAAACTAAGAGGCAAGCATCAACAACTCGACCAAAGTTTGGCAGATGCAAGGTTTAAAGAGTCATGTTCAAACCTCTGAGTATCCACTGAAGATCCAGAACAGTCTAAAAACCTCCAGTGGAGCAATCACACAACAAGAACTGTTCTACACTCCCTTAGGCTAATTTAAGTTTGAGACACACGATGAGTACAATGAACTGATTAGGAAAGACAGCATAAAAACCACAAATCTGCAGATCTAATCTAATACATTAAGTGGAATGAAATGGAGAATCACCAAGTGGAAAAAATAAGGTACAATAAATACTGAAAAGTTGCTACCTTTTGGTTATGAAAGAGAAGAAATATTTATGCGTGGATGAGAGATTGCTAAAGGAATTCCAAAGCATTTAAACAATGGAAAATTGGAAGGTAATGAAATTTTAAATAGGGAAGTTACCTAAATCCACTTAGGCAAAGGTGATTTCTCTGTAGATTACATCACCAATACCCACTGTGTTATGTATCAGTAACTCACATGAAGAGCCCAAAGCAAGCAGGTAAGGGGTTCCAGCAGGAGGGATTTCATGTCATATCTCTCTATCAGAGTAAATATATGAAATTATTAAAGATTTCAAGCATCCCAGAGCTAAGGGCATCACTTAAAGGGTTCATTTCCATTTGAATTCTGAGGCCTTTCAAAAAATAACAAGGTTAAGACTTCCCTAGTGGCACCTGTACCACAGAATTTTCACAAACCAAACCCCTGAAAATCTGTACAGAAGCAACTCTGAAATCACTTATAGCTCGACTGAGTTTTAAAAAAACAAAAAGCCGTACTGTACTTTATCATGCACTCAGCAAGTTGATTTTCTGGCTGCCATCTACTCTGCAGCCTTGATCTCACAAGATCAACGGTTTAAGGGCCCAAAGCCAGACGGCCTCACTCCAACAGAGCCACTGAAAGGAGTCAAGGGATGCCACAGTGCTCCAGAGCCAAGCTGGAAGAAAACTGGAAAGACAAAAACAAACGGGAGGGAGACTCCTTTCCTCTGATCTGGAGACTAATAAAGTGCAGACTCTGAAGAGCACAAGCTGCTTTGGACAAAGTATTAAAAAAACCCCAAATCGCAACTTTTTAACGTCTAACTGACCACTAACATCAATCATGATTTCTGTGCTTCCAAGAACAATTGTGCACATGAGCTCACTGATAGCAGACAACACTTAGGCTGTTACTAATCCTGTGTGAGTATAGGAAAGGTTTTTCACTTTTTCCACTTTCCCAAGACAAACGGTTTCTTCAAGCCCTGGACAAGATGACTGCCTGCAAGAGCCTGTGTCGCTCATGAGCACCCAGAGTGCTGGTCCAGTTTTCATGTATTATCATCAGCTAAAGAGGAGCAAGGTGAAGAGAGTGTGTGTGTACACACACATAAGGAAAGTGCTGCATTTTGCCTGAAGCTTTCCCCTCACTGAGGTGAAATACAGACCATCTTTTCAGTCCTACAGTGTCTCCATCCAGTTACATAAAAAACAGTGTCTACTCAGGCTCCATGGAAAATAAAAACAACCAAACACAATCCTCACAGCATAGAACAGAGATTAAAGGAAGGAAGCAAAAACAATATGAATCTGAGGCTGATGAATTCCAGTTTGGACAGGCTTGCCCAGAACAGCTTTATTTAATGGAAAGAATGGACTGACTTAAAACAATGCTCACTAAATCCTTCCTGAAACAAGATCCATAAACCCAGCACAATGCTCACATCCAACATAACTGCTGGCATTAACTGTCGCCACAAGGTACAAATTCAAGCAATTCTTGCAGAAGCAGGTGCACGTGTCAGTGCAGGTGCACTTCAAACTAGCAGGAGAAACGGTTCAAGAGGGAGGCAGAAAAGATACAAAACCAGATCCTGACTGCTTTAACTAAGACGCAAATTTTCAGAAGTGGTGAAGTTGATGCCAGGTTTGCCACTGCTCAGCTGCATTCCCGGACTTGCAGCCAACTGAATCCTGCAGCTTCATTTTTCCACTGACTTCCAGGTAATATTAAAAACAACTAGCTCAGACAGTACCTCCCCCTCAAAATTTTCTCTTTTTTTTTTTCAGAGAATGCTCTTGTGTTGCAGAATTCCTTCTCTCTCCCAACTACTTCACCTGATTATTTGCACGTAAATTTAATGCCAATTTAAACTGCCAGCCACAAAATGCACAGACCAGTCACATAATTGCCGAGAAGTGTATTAGCTTGAAGATATTGCAGAGAATTTTTCAGTACAGTCCTTCCACCAGTAGCCAGGGGATCTGCTGCTGCAACAGCTGTTACAGTGGATTTCTTGAATGTGAGCAAGTGCCAGCAGTAAGTTTTTGTGATTTTCCCTCCTCTCTACAATTCAGAATATCTCCTGTAGTCCCAACATATCAACAGCCTCACTTGGCTGAGTATGACGGAAAGGAACTATGACTTAGCAGAAGGAGTTAGAAGAGTTGTCTAAGCCAACAATGATGATGGCCTTGCCAGAGCAAACAGGTGAAATGTCTACATCATGCAGGCAGCAGGAGAAAGACAACTCCAAATCCTGCATTGGGCTTTTTTTCTCCCTTTCTTTTCTTTTTTTTAAAGGAACATGGTAGCAATTATGTTCTTGCTTTTCCTCTACAAAGATCAGAAGTGCTCATGGGAACAGAACACCAGAAACATCTCATTTAATATTAAAAGTGCATAACAACAACAATTTCATTCCTTGCTCCCCAGATCTGCCTGCTGTTGGTGTGCACCCAGGCTGAAGGCAGCAAACAGAGTGCATGTCAAGTGCATTTAGAGTCTGGGGAAGAGAAAGCCAGGCAACACTACAATGCTTTTATTCCTCCTTCCCCCCCACCCCTTCTTTTTTTTCTTGTATTGTGAGGGAAGAGAATCCCAAGAGAAAGCTTGAAACAAGCACATTTCCTACAGCCATATCCTGTTTGCCAGCTCTGCTACATAGCTCCAGGCAAAGTGCCCAGTACGGCATAAGAAATTTAACTAAGAAAAACCTGTAGGGACCACGATCTAGATACCAAGAGAAGTACAGCAGCTCAGAAATAAGCCACCACAGGAAAAAACCCTGAAACATCCATCCTTCAGTGATACTTATGTACAGGCTTTACAAATCTGTTTGGAGATACAGTCACAGACAAAAAGAGACAGAAGAACAAATCAAAGAGTCAACTCCTGAGACATTCCCTATCAAAATGTGTGTAGCTGACACTGCCTTTTACTTTTCCAGCTAAATTACATCTAAAAATCCACATTCATTAATGAGATGAAAGAAAAAAACAAACCACTGAAAAAATCCCAACCAAGACCTGGCAAAACATTTCAGTGAGAAAGTGCTTTAGAAGGGAGGCATTCATAGCACAAAGCCTCTAAATAGCTTCTTTGAAACTTGACTCCATTCACCTGACATATGCTATCTCAATATTTGACAAAGATTATTTGTTAGGAGTAATTTCCAGTCATGGAACTGTGTGCCAGAACTTTGGCTTTCCATGTGGAGGTATAGTTAATAACACCTGCTTTCCATGGAGCCTGGTACCAAAGCTACCTGCTTCCCTTCATAGCCCCAGGAGCACAGCAGCTCCCAGCAGCCTGCCCCTGATCTGCACCATGGGCTGCATAGCCCAAAAATTCTGCTTTCAAGTCACTTTTGCTTCCTACGGTGAAATAGAAATTCACTGGTGAAGTACCAGCAAGACATGGCAAGGCTGGAGGTGTCAAGCTACTTCGATGATTTTATTTTTTACAGCTTGTTGCAGTGCAGAACCAAGTAGAAGGTGAAGGTGGGCTGTGAAAAATCTGAAGCTGAGCTATGAAAATTCTGAAGCCTTATAGCAGCAAAGGAAAAGCTCAGGAGAGCTGACAAAATTAACCTCTTGCACAAGATTTCTTTCCTAGTACATAATACTAAAAATTCTTCATGGTTTGGAGTAGAGGCAAGGCGTAAGAGCAAGTAACCTCAGTGAGAAATTCACTCCTCCATGAATGGATCCCATGGAGTTTATCCAGATTTTGCTCCTTCTGTACCCAGAACAAGGCAGCTGGAAGGAGCTATTTTCAGCTCTTTGCTGGTATTTGAGGCAACGCTCCATCTGTGCTGACTGCTCAGCCTCTCACTCTGACATGCACAGACCTGCACACTCAGAACAGCCTATCTGAGAACAGCAGCCAGAAATAATTGCAGCTACAGAGCTGGACTTGAAGAACTCAGACCTTTATCAGGTGAAATATGCGAGAGGAAGCAGCTCCAGAAAGGACTTTTCTTCAAGTTTAAAGACAAACAGAACAAGCCTGGCTCTTCTTTGGAGGAAGGCAAGCCACACCTGTGTCAATAATCCCTGGTATTTAGTACTGCAGGGAGTGAAGAGTCTGCTGCAACATGCATGCCCGGCGGGGAGGAAGGAACAAGCATGTCCACGGACATGTCTCATCTTCCAAACAGCTCCAGAGCTGGAAGGAAGCCAGGAGCTCTCCAGGAGGTATTCCAGCTTCAGAGCCCGGCAGGGCTGTGATCTGTCTCCCTCTCAGACAGAGCTGGAGACAGGAGTACGTGTGGCATGGGGCAAAATAATCCCAGATGCCAAATGCTGTTTTGCTTCCTGCACGAAGAACAACTTTGACTGCCTGTGATATTCTCTGGCAATAACCGAAGTTCACCCACATAAAATGGGAACCAGGTATCAGCTGGTTTCATGTCTGGGCACTCACTGTAGCAGTGCAGAGAACAGCTTTTGCAGCTGAGTTACCTCTACTCCCCTCTAAACTCTCTGCAAAACTCTCTGGTTCTCTCTACAGAGCTCTGAAAAACCATGTGTCAAACCTAAAACAAGAGAAAAACACACAGAGTTCGAAGCACAGACAGCATTTTACACAATTATAGTAAAAGGAAGCTAAAACACAGAAAAAGACGCATCTGAGACTGCAGTGCTTATCACTGGCACCTTCAGGCTGTGCTCCCAGGCAAAGGAATGAGTGAGGAAACAAACCACTGGAGTTCTAACCCTGACCCTGGGAACTGCACAGCTCACGCTTGGGAAGTGTTTACAGAGGTAGGCTCACAGCCATGCATAATGCAAGGCCATAACAAGCATAAAACTTTTCCCAAACATACTTCTCCCCTTCTTCGGAGCAAAATAACTATACTTGAGGTGAAAGCTAATGAGTAGGTTCAAGCAGTTTTTGAGAACCTGGCTTGATGAATGTATGCTGAATTCAGAAAAATTAATATGCCTTATCAAAGTAAGAGTCAATTTCAGGGATTACGTTACTGCACACACACCCATTTACTGGTTCTCAGCACTTACCACTTTTACTTTAAATCGAGATAATTCTGGTATTTAAACAAACAAGTTAATGGGCAGGCAAGATAAAACCACTGCAGTCAAAAGCCTCTGAGTATTAGTACACACCTATGCATCACAACACAGTAAAATTAATTTACGGGTATGCTGGATCAATAAAAGCTAAACATAATAAAGAGCTGATGATTATCAAGAGGAGGTACTTAGACATGCTTAGAAAGTACAGTATTCCTCTGAAAATTTGACAGCCTTCTGCTAGATCCCAGTTTGGCTGCCTCTCCATACAACACCTCGAGGACGCAGAGGGGACCCTTAAAACAAAACCAGGAAAGGAAAAGTAGGCACCTGCTCTGAAAAACTGCTACCATGTGTCAGGCATTCACCTGCCAAGGGAGTGGCAAATTTCTTAGCTTTCCCGCATTGGCTGGTCTTGAGACAACAATTAAGGCTCAAGAGTTAATGATTTCTCTCTGGGAAAGCTCCAGAGCCAAGCTGCAGGGCTGGGCTCTGTCCTTGATCATCACTTGCAACCTGTTATTCATCCAGCGCTCCAATATGAAGCACAGAACCCCCCCAGGTGAGGCTTGGAGCACAAGGTCAGTATTTTAAGGTTCATTTTTCATTTTCCTGCAGGGCTCGTCCATTTAGTGAGCTCTGAATGCTTGTATCTTGTTACTGCACCGAGGCTGTAACCAGAGCCAGCTGCTGGCCAGAGCCGCAGCAACCTGCACCCCCTGCTGCCCGTTAACCCTGTCCTTCCAAACCACACCACCACATTTCACACTCAACCCCAAACCTCCTTCGGTTTGTACCCACGGCTCCATCAGCTGAGGAAAGGACACAAAGAACTCGTCCAGGTTGTGGATTTCACTGCTTTAACATCACTGTTAAACAACAGATTTTGTTGCCTATTTCTTTTCCCTTCAAAGCAGAAGGCTTTGTTTCTAAAGTGCTTTTAAGGCAGATGCTTGTTTACAATTGGTGACTGCTCAGGTAAAAGGGATTTTGGCCATTCACAAACCTGTCCTGTTCCAGAGCCTGAGCACATCCATCCAGATCTGATTTTTGGAAGAGCAGTTAGTCCTACACAGATTTGAATCCCCAGTTTCCCATGAGTGCCTGAAGCACTTCAAAATGCAGTTACAGGATGCAACTGAATATATCTGAATATATCTGAATCTGCTGCTTAAAGAGAATGATTCTCCTTTTTGCTGCAAGCACAGTGTGTTTGGGAATAACTCCCAGATGCCTAGTAACAGGAATTCCATGGGCCAGAAGTCTGCACTGGAAGAATGCTTCCAGGTGACTGATGAGGCTTAAATATTCTCCTCTTCCTGGCACGCCTTTTCCTCCAAACAGGTGTATAAAGACTTCTCTATCTCGCCAAGAGTAGAGAGAAAAAAGCAGCTTGACATCACAATGTTAGAACTTGGAAAGCTTATTGTGACTTGCTCTTTGGCAAAAAAATAACCCACAGGAAAGCTGCAGTCCCAACCAGCACTTTGTATTGGCTTCCCCTCCATGAGGAACTAGGGCTGCACAGCTAGACAGGTGCCCCTTCATCAAAACCAACAGGGGCAGATTCCCTGGAATCAAGAGAAAAACCTGAGACAAATATAAAATAAATATCTTCCCAGTGGGGCTATTTGAGGCAGGCTCCAAATTCCACTCTCTCCATCACCACTTCACCAAAGAATTTTTATATCATTCCCCACTTTCTGTCTCCTCTGTTTATACCCACAACTGACAACAACTGACCCTTCTGGAGGTTTTGTGTCTGGCACAACCCAAGTGAACAACGAGGCCAAATCACAGGATGCACCAGCAACAAGGGAACTGTTCCACACAACCTGGCTCCAGTGGCCCGGTCAATTATTCAAGGTATAAACTCTAGGTAGTTCATTCACAGTATGTACAAAGAGGCAAAACTCCAGCAAAACAAATTTTTAAAAAAATCTATCTCTTCAGGGCCTGAAATGACTATAAATGACTGGTGAATGGCAATTTTTTTTCTCATTCATGCATTTCAAAGGATTTACTTTCTATCTATGGTCAGATTCAGACCTTGGAAAAGCCCTAGCCATATATAAAGGGCATGGGATATCTATTTAAACATGTTTCCAGGTCTCTGATGTCTCCATGAAACTGAGCAGGCACAACTACAGCACTCTTGGGTAACTTAATTTTGTTTTGAACCTGCAAAGTGTTAGCAACTTACAATCAAGGGCCTCCCTTTTTGCTGCTCTTTGGATTTACAGTAACGGCAACACTTGTTAGCTGTCACAGACGTGGCAAGCTCCAAGCAGTGAGTATGGAGGAGAACACTGCCACTTGGTGGAAAAAGGGGATAGGAAACATTTGCAACTGCTCCAAGTACAAATACTTCCACATGGATGTTCCATCTCCCCCCATCCCAAGTGAATTTCTTAAGAGCATGGCTGGTGCAGCTGCACCAGTGCCCCACAGCCACACCCCAGCACGGCACTGGGCTGCCTCCACAGCCCCACCTTTCCCAGTGCCAGCTGGCTCTACAGCTATCATTTAGTATTCAAAAAAACCCAAAAGGCCAAAGGAGACAATTCCCTTTTCCACCTGTGTTTGAAGACATCTATTAAGGATGACACGGAAGTCTGCAACTGATGTGTTTCAGACTCAGTTCAGCTTTGCCTCCCTCGTACTCTTCTCAAATCCTCACCTTTCATGCTACACTGGGATGGCAAGAATTACATTTTACCTTTATTTTACTTACTTCCTTTAATTCACATTTTCAGTTCTTGCAGAGCTACTATTGCACAGTCTACCAAGATACCAAATGCTTTTTATTTTTAATACATTCATTATTTCTTTGTTTCCTCACTGAAGCTGAAATGCTGCTCTGTGGCCACGTTTGGCTCTTCTTCAGAAGCAAAAAATGCACCTGGACAGCAGCACACAAAACTCACTGAAAGCAAGAGACTTTTTAAACAAGCCAACATGAAATGTCAGTGACATATTAAAGCAGCAGCCACACAATTCCGTGGTTAAGATTTCTGTCACATATCATTACTCAGACAAGGGCAACTACAGTCTAATTCTGTTCTTTCTCTCTGCCAGACCTATTCTTCACTGCCCTGAAGTTCTACAGCCCTTTTAGAGAAGACAGAAATGCACACACTTGCAACAGGGCCCTACCACACAACTTCAAAAACTTGATTTACACCAAATTTATCTTTTAAGGAAAACCCATATTTTTCATTCACAGTGCACATTTGACTCCAGGAGTTTTTACAGAGTCATCTTGCTAGCATGTTTACCAGAGCAAAATGTAGAAGTAGAAAAAGGATCAAAGTGAGAGATTCCCTTTTCCTCTCTTTCAAAAAAAAAAATTATTTCTTGCAACAAGGAAAGGAGACAATCCATTCCATTTCCAAGAGCTTGGGAACCATGTCACACACTGAGACTTTACCAGCTGCACTGCAGCTGCCAAGATTTTCAGCTGTGCCTTACTGTAAATCCGTAAGAATATTGTGGGACCTGGAAGAAGGTGCTGCTATAAAACTAATTCAAATAGAATAGCTAAACACATCCATTTGCCTTCATTTTAGCCTACCAAACCCCTGTGGTAAATCAAATTCTCTACAGAACATCGCTTTGCAGCACAGCCCTCTGGCTTTTGTAGCAGAGTTTAGGGACTGTCTGCATCCTTGAGGAAGCTGCTGAATAAAATAAATGTCCTTGCAGTTGTTCATCACTCAGCATCCCTGACAAACAGGACTGAACTAACATAAAAAATTTATTTATTTAAGCACAGTTGTCTATAGTTCCAAATGGATTTGGTCTTTTGTCCTCCAGCTTTTAGCCTGATCCATGTCCTGTGTGCTGTTAAACACCTGCTGTTCAGCAGAAACAAGGTGTAATCCCAAGATAAAGATTATTTCAACTATTTATGATAATAGCTATTATCTGGGGATCTTATTTCACTTTTTAAATTTATCTATGACCTTTACAAAACTGCTTCATTCAGAAGGACAGAGGTGTAGACAGCTGAATTGATTTTGACATCTTCCATGGTCTCTAAGAGCACAGGATCATTTATTCATTAAGTTGTTCTAAATGAAGAAATTATTCTAACTAACACTGGTCATACAGAATTCTGTACTGGATGCTGCACCTCCCACATCACTGCAAAACAGGTGAGATACTGTCAGCAAACTTCAAATCTAATGCACAACATGACCAAATTCATGAAGGCAGACCTTCGTTGTGACTCAGCCTGTGATCTGTTAACTGCCCTTGGCAGAAGCCGGAACTAAAGTCAGAAACACAGGTTAGAGCTACAAAAGGTGTGGAACCAACTACAGATCACAAATGAACACCAAGCCATGCTGTTAAGACTTATTCCTCTTGTACTGAGCTTCCCCCCACCACCAGACCACACTTTCAAATACCTTTAGGTCACCAGCCTCAGGTTTTTCAGTCTCTGAATCGTCATCTTCCTACAAGACAAGAATTTACAGGATTAAGCTTAAAGAGCAGGCCTGGCAAGTAACTGAACTTACAGCAAAGGGCATTCAGCAGCCCAGCAGCAGTCCAAGACCCTTTCCATGGAGGGTAGTTTTGCCCCACCCACTCATAACCAGAAAACAAGTCCTACAGTCAGGGGAAGAAGTGTTTGTTTGCTTTGGGGGGTTTTTGTAGGCAAAAGCATCACTCAGTAGCAGTTGTCCCTGCAAAACTCATGCAAGCTCTGGAATGCTCAGAACTAGACAACAAGAAGCAGCAGAACTGGGGAAAAAAGCATTTGTCCTTTGATAATTCTGTCCCCTCCAGGTGGCAGGTGGTGATTGAAGAGCCTCTGTTCAGCAGTACCCACAGAAAAAGCAGCATTTGCAAGACCTGTGATAGTCCCAGGCATCAGCGACACACACAGGACACACAGCCGGCCTGCACCGAACCTAACATGGGGGCTTGGAGAGGGTCAGGCCTAGCACCAAGTTCCAGAGATCCAGCAGACACAACTTTTTTGCTGGTGCAGAGCTCTTGTGCCTTGCTTGCAGATGCTGTGAACCTCCACAGAAGGGAACACTGACAAATTCCAGGTAACAGTCTCCATTTTTTAAAATTTATTTTATGAGCCAGAAATAAACCAAAGAACTGGGGGAACTTCTGCCCCGTGAGAGGTTAAAATACTGAACACAGCATTGTGTGAAAATCCACACCAGGTGAGCAGGAAGCTCCAGTTTGGTCCCCACTGGCAGTAAACCTGCTGTCCCCTCCCTGGGCATCCTCCAGGTACCCCTGTTTCTAGACATAAACACATACTCTGGGTTCAAAACAAGTTTGAGGAGCAGAAAGTGTTTTTCATGCTCACACAACTCAGGAAAATGGTTTTTCTTGCAAAATTTCCCACAAATTTCAACGTTGGCCCCAAAACAAGAACTTGGTGTTTCAGCTTCAAACAGGGAAACAGAAGTGAAATGATTGGTGCAACTGAAAGGAAGAGTTTACAAGGAACTGCCCACCTCAGAGTATTGGCATATGAGCCAGTTACGACAAGGCAAGCTGGAGACTGACCACACAATAATGTCAGTAAGTTTCAGCTGACTGAATTAACGTGCCTCTCTTACAGATCTGAGACATCAAACTCCTTCACTTCAGCTACTCTCCAGTTTCCCCTCTGAAAGTTGCACATATGACAATAACTCAACTCTGACTGTCAAAGGGTAATTACAGTGAGTTCGTAACTAGAAAAGAACCAAGTAACTTGGCGTTTATCACAAATGAGACTGCTCTCCCCTCTACAGTCTCTATTATATAGATAAAAGTGATTTTCATCAAAGCAATAATGGGTTCAAGTATCCACGTTGCGGACAGCGACTGAAACAGCTCTCAAAAATTCCTAACCTAGCAGGGAGTAACAACATTAACAAACAAAGCAGCATTACTGAGAACTGCCTTTGAACAAAACCAGAGGCTTGTCAGTCACTGCTGAAGTAGTTAAAATACCCCGAGTTGTACAGAGCAAAGCCCAGGACAGCCCGAGCCCACCTCATCCTGCTTTCTAAAAACAGCTCATAACCCACATGAGCTACCAGCACAAGCAATGCCAAGGAAGTTCTCAAGTCTGCTCAGAGAATATTTAATGGAAAACAACTGGAAAGTACCTTGTGCAATCTGCACTGTAACCACAAACCTATGCAAGATCCACTGGCTGACACCAGAGTGACTGACTGACGTTTCCTGAACAGCAGCTGGGTGATGCAACCTGCATCAAAAACTGTGCGTGCAATAAAGTAACTCCAGGTACAACCCCTTCACAATTCTAACCAAACACAGCTGACCTTGGCAAGACACCTGGATCACACACAGGGCCTTCTCTGAATGAAGAGACCTCACTGAAACAGTCTAGAAGTGCTGGATATAAAAAGAAGAATCACTGAAGCAGTAAAGAAACTTCACTGCTTTGCTAAGGGAGACACCAGGGGCAACAGAACAGAACTAAAAGCAAGAACAAGAGACTGAGGAATTTCTTGGCTGCTGCTTGGGCAGACAGATGGCAGAAAATAGTGTCTCCTGAGAGACTGACCTAACACACACAAAGCAGATCTCAGTGAGGAAAAGTTATAGGAGTAGCCCTGGGTTTTTGGCTATGTGGTAGAAGAAAGAACTGGAACAGGGAGAAGATAACACAGTGGTGAACAAAAGGCTGATGATAAAGAAAGGAGATGAGAACTTCCCCTTCTCCCCTCCAAACTTATTGTTTCACTCCCCCAGACACAGGGCAGAACTACACATCCTTCTGTGCGATGCAGCTGCACTCACAGACTGGGAGCTCCAGGCCCTGTCCCCCCACGCTGCCGTTGTCTCAGTGCTCAGGTGACATCAGACACGTGCCATGCACCTGTGACAGACAAAAGCCACCCACACGAAGACAGGACACTGTCACATCAAGGTGACCTGATGCAGGGAGTGGACTGAGCTACACACAAAAGAATAACTGAAGACAGCACAGAAGTTCATCCTTTTTAATCCACCGGCTGACAGTGCGGTCCTCTTACACTGTTCTTATATGTCAACTATGTCTAAAGGATAGCTTTTATTTGGAGTGGCTGTAACAGCCTTTTTCCCATAAAAGAGTCCAACGACACCAACACAGTAATGAGAAACACGAGCTGTGCCAAGCTGCTGCTGGGTTTCAGGGCAAATGCTTTCTACTCGAAAGCCAAGTCAACAGGAGTAGGTGGAAAGTGCTGAAACCCACACCACGAGTCAGATATTCCGGGTTCCGTCATGGGTCGCTATTCGGGGGCTTCTTTTTGAAAAAGCCTCTACAGCCTGTGTAAAGGGTCAAGACGAGCCCCCGGAGCAGGGAGGTACTTACCGACTGCCTGCTGTTCTCATCGTCCTCCTCTTCGTACCCTTCCTCGTCCCCGTCCACGCGGGTAAAGTCATCTTCTCCGTACCCGACTGAGACCAGGCCTCCTTTCTCTCCTGAGGAGGAGGAGAAAAGGAAAACTGTGAGGAAAGGGAAGGTGGCAGCGTGCGGGGCCTTCCCCTCACAGAGAGAAAAACACCAGGCCGGCGCGGGCCGCGCGGGGGAACCCTGGCGCCCCGGCCCGCCGCCTGCCCCGGCTCCCTGCTCGCCCTCACCCGTGGGCGCTCCCCCATCGCTCCCTGCCGTGCCGGCCTCGCTGTCCGACTCCGGGTCCGAGTCCTCGGCGTAAACCGCCAGCGAGGAAAGAACGCTGCGCTTCGCCGCCGCCATTTTCCGCCTGGGCCGCGGCGCACTTCCGGCGCGCGGAGATGACGTACACGGCGCAGTCACCATGGCAACGCTGCCCTTCTTCCGCCCGCAGCGGGCTCGCGGCGCACCGGGGGCACCCTGCCCTCACAGCCAGAAGAGAAACCCCTCAGAGAGCTCACGGCCGGAGGAGAAAACCCTCAGCGAGACCGAGCGGAGGGTCTGGTGGATGAGGGGATGAAAAGTGAGCAGCCTGGCCCTTTAATTGAGGCGTCTGACGTCATTTTGTGGCGCCGCGACAGTACCTGTCGGGTGTGGAGCGAGCGCGGAGGGCGGGGGCCGGGACAGGGCGGAGGTGGGACAGGGGACATGGCGGGTGGAAGGACACAGGCCCCTGGGAAGGAACGAGGGGTGGGTGAGAAGGAGCCGCCTGCTCCCAAACCCCCCCTCCATGTTAGGTGCGGGCGGGTTTGGTGGGCAGCGAGGCCCCCCCCACTGTGCCCCGGCTCTGCTGTGCCCCATGGGGAGGGGGCTGGCCCAGAGTAAACATACTGCGGCCCTCTCCAGTGAGGGGGTCTGGATAAGCATCCCTGAGAGACCCGGAAAAAGGGGGAGTGTGGCAGGGCAGCCCTGGGGGAGGTCATGGAGGCGGCAGTGGGTCGGGGCAGGCCTCGGGCAGAGCAGGCTGGCAGCGTCCCGCTCTAGCTCAGGTTCCTGTCGCCGTTTGCAGCATCCTTAGGATGAGCGGGAAGGCTCCCCCGGGCCTGGAGGGCAGGGTCCAGAAAACACTGCAGAAGGTCTTCGGGTTCGAGTCCTTCAAGACTTCCCTGCAGGAAGGTGCGACCATGGCTGTGGCCAGAGGTGAGGCTCGGCGTGGGAGACGTGTGGAACACGGCTGGGCGTCCATCTCCGTGTGGGGGTGACACTGCAGGAGCTGGTGTTGTGCCTGCTGTGAGCAGACATCACCTGGGCTAAGCAAGATCACCCGGCCCTCCTCTGCTCTCAGATGGTTTTGGTGGCCCAGGAGCACGTGCTGCACACGAGCTCTGCATCTTCTCCTTTCGTTTGTTTTGTAACGCCGCCATTGCATCAGCCATGGGAATGGTGAAATGCAGCACTGTCGGTGTCTTCTCTGGTTATCTCCTCACACCTGCCAGTGTGTTTGTGGTCTGATGACATCAAACCTGTTAAGATTCAGACATTTTCAGAGTAAAACTCTCCTTGTGTTAGAGGCAACACCAGTAGAGGACTTGATTTCTTGGCATAGCTGAGATCCTCAGAATCACGGGGCCATTATCAGAAATGTTTTTGTGCTGGTGTTGACACACACCCCAACAGCCAGCTGGGGGTGAAGAGGCAGCTCACACAAACAAGCTGCCAGCTCCCCCAGCAGCTCTCTGAATGTGAATCAGAACAGTGCCCAGTTCAGTTTCCATCTATCACCACTCACTGTTGACGACAGACCTGCCAGAAGTGGGGTTCTGTGTGCAAGGTGTCTCTGCCTGTTAACCTGGTGTCACTGGCACCTTCCTGGCTTGGACTGGATCCTGGTTAGTGCAGGAACAGTCACTCACTGCAGGATATTATCAATGTGAGATTTCCAGCTCCTGTTTCATGTGAGGGGCCTTTCTGGGATAAGCTTTAAGAGGATGTGGTGAAGTTCTGTCATGGGGCTGGTAATGTGGTAAGTGGAGGTCTGTAAAATGACTGAAAGCAGCTCTTCTGGAGGAGATTTAGCATGAAAAACTTAACTTCTCTTTATCTTGGTTTCTGTGTATCTTCTGGTGTTTTTGTACCGCTGCCTCTAAATGTTTACAAAGTAATCTGAAGTTCTTTGAAGGAAACCACTGCAGGCATGCAAAGTGTTGCTGTGCTTTAAGAACCTAAAATGAAGTGTTTTGTTGCTGTGCCACCTGGTACATGCACACATGTGCTGTTTCTGCCCACCCCTCCAGCCTGAGCCCCAGGAACTCACCACCACTCAGAGGCCTTGAGCTTTTTTCTGTTGTTTTTGCAGGAGAGAAGGATGTCTTTGTGTGCATGCCCACAGGGGCAGGGAAATCCCTGTGCTACCAGCTTCCTGCAGTTCTGGCAGTGGGCATCACCATTGTCATTTCACCTCTGATTGCACTGATTCAGGTAACTGTCTCCTGTTAGCTGGGGAATAGCAGTCAGGGAAGGGCTGCGGAGACTCTGGAGGCACAGCTGCCTCTTTTCTTTCTGCCCATGAGTCTCTGCTGCTGACCTGCCTCTGGATTCTCTTGATGTCTCAATGTGCTTTCCTTACTCTGGGATAGGTGAGGACAGCAGAGTATCTCTGGTGTGATACTTTGCATTTCTCTAAAAGGATTTTTTTCCTTTAATCATAACCTGGTGGTTTTTATAACTGGGCCTTCCTCCATTTTCTCCAGACATAAGCAGCAAAGCAGAGGAACTCAAATGCACCAAAAGATGGATCTTTCCCCAGAAAAAACCTGCCACTTTACCTATAAAGTAATAACTCCAGGAGTGATGAAGTTGCCTTTGAAGGCACAATTCATTCTGCATCAAAATGTTTTTTTGTTGCAGTCAATCTGTGATGAGAATAAGCTGGTTTAGCAGAGCTTCTCCATGAGCACTTTCATCTCTGAGACTTTTTTTCCTCTGTTTTGCCTTTTCTACTGTTTCATCACCTGTTGGGAGAAACAATTCCCTGTAAGAGCAGCTGTAGCATTGCTTAGACTTGTGTAGACATTGCCACTGCATGACATCTGATGCTGCAGGCTGCTGGTTTAGGGTTTGTTATTTGTGGAATTATTTAAACTCCTTTACAGTCTCACTGTAATACACGTTAAGAACTATAGCAGGTTTGGTGATGCTTCTCAGAAAGATATTATAAAGAGTGAATTTGTTCCAAGTGTGAGGATTACTGATTAAACTCCAGCGTGGCCAGTATTAGTGAAATGGAGGTTAAGATGTACCATTGATAAGAGAGTTACAGCTAGATGGGCTCGATGAGTCTTAGGGAAAAGAGCTGGAGTGAACCTCCAGAGTCTTCTCATCAAGCCCTGAGAAGGGGTGGCTGTGCCTGAAATGATCATGATGTATTTCAGTGTAGCCAAACTTCAAGAGTTCAGCCTGTGCAGTTTGTTATAGGGAAGGCTGAGGGGTGACTGTGAACAGAAAACAGAAACAGATCTTAAATCAATGACTGAAACCAGATATTGAGTAAAATAATGAGATACCTGTTTTTCAGGACTCTTCATGTCCTGAAATGTTAGGTGTTAGTCAAGTGCGAGTGAGCAGGGGACAGGGAAGTGAATTTGTATGGCCAGTGTTCACCTGGATGTGATGCCACGTTTTCTTCTTGGTTTTCATGACATGATTCTCGTCCATACTTCTGGTTCTGCTGCAGTGGTGATTTGCATGATCCTTGTACTTTGTCCTGTCTCAGTTGTGTTAGAACATCCTCCAGTTATTTTGGAGTGAAATGCTCCCTGTTCTTGCAGGGTGGGAGTGTTCATTTTCCATCTGTGAGAACTCCACAGTGTAAATACTGAGACATGTTCAGCTCACGGTGCCTGTGAGGAGTTGTTTTGCACAGATCCCTGCTGGTGTTCCCTAGCAGCAAAAAGATTGTCTTGAAGTGAATGGATGCACAAAAATGCAGTTGAATGTAAGAGCTAGACAGAACTCACAGGTGAAGAAAAAGTCATCTAGAATTGAAGTTGTAAATAACAGGACTGTAGCTGTGTGTTGTCCTAGGATTTGATCCTGGAGGTGGAAGCTGGGGCCTCACCTGGGTCTCCCTACTAATCTTTCTTGGTGCTGGTGACTTTCTTTATTCCCATTTGATTTTCATTTCAATTTTGTATTTACTCTAGGATCAAGTGGATCACCTGCTGGCTCTGAAGATCAAAGCCTGCTCTCTGAACTCCAAGCTGTCTGCCCAGGAGAAGAAAACCATCCTGGCTGACTTGGCAAGTGAGAAGCCTCAAGTAAAGCTCCTGTATCTCACCCCAGAGATGGCAGCTGCCTCTTCCTTCCAGCCAACACTGAACTCCCTGGTGTCCAGGAACCTCCTGTCCTACCTGGTCATTGATGAAGCTCACTGTGTGTCCCAGTGGGGACACGACTTCCGCCCCGACTACCTGCGCCTGGGCGCCCTGCGCGCCCGCATCCCCCACACCCCCTGCGTTGCCCTGACTGCCACTGCCACCAAGCAGGTCCAGGAGGACGTGGTGGCAGCGCTCAAGCTCAAGCAGCCTCTTTCCACCTTTAAGACTCCTTGTTTCAGATCTAACTTGTTCTATGACGTGCAGTTCAAAGAGCTCTTGACTGATCCGTACGCCAACTTGAAGGATTTCTGTCTGAAGGCGCTTGAAGTGAAGGGCACCACTGGGGTAGGTTTTACCTTTAGAGAAGAACACTAAACTGGACAAAATCTACCTTAATGGTCCCTGACCTTCTAGGGGTTGGTGCAGCCCTGCCAGGTCTGTGGCAGGGAAGGAGGAGATCCCAGGAAGGGAAGTGCTCGTGTGTATTTTCTAAATCCTCTAAAAGTGCACACGTGTGTTTTTTAGTTCCTCTAAAACAGGTAGAATGTGAAGGCTGTGTTCCTGTCAGAGGTGTCCTCAGAACGGGGTTAGTCTAAAAGAAGATTGAGCAGGAACATGGGATGAGCATTTCCACTTGGTTTTTCACATTCTGGGTGATCATTGTGTGTTTGTGTTCTGCTCTTTTAGTGTGGTGAGGGTGAGCAGAAGCATTTGAAGTGTTGAATTTCCTGCTCTAACACTAATTCCCAAAACAACTCTCAGCAGCTCAGCTATAGCCTCTGCACCTGATTGTGTTTGTGAGATGCTTCTTGCCTTGTGTCTGCTGGGAGGGGATGAGGGGGCTGTATTTGCAGCTTTGTTGTTTGACTTCAGGCAGTGTCCTGGCCTTTGTCTCCTGGCTCCCAGGTGTACTCTGGCTGTGGCATCGTGTACTGCAGGATGAGGGATGTGTGTGACCAGCTGGCCATTGAGCTGAGCTACCGAGGGCTGAAAGCCAAGGCCTACCATGCAGGTACTGGAGTCTGCATCTCTCACTAGCTGGGAGGACTGAACTGTGCCACCAGGGTTGGGGCTACCTAGAAAAGAGCTTTCTAGGCATGCTGTGCACTCTGTGTGATGCTCACACATCAGGTCTGTGAGTTAAGTGCAGGGCCTTCACCACAATGACATTCCCATGTCTCCAGAACTGTTGGTTTTGTTGGATCTTGCATGGCCTGAATATAACAACTGTTTTTATCCCGAGTGGGGAGCTAGATTTTTGTCTTTGGAATAAAAACAGCTGCTGCTGACTTCTGCTTGGTCCCAGGCCAGTTTAAACACTGGGAAAAGAGGAGTGTGTACATCAGTCAGTGTTAGTGAGGGAGTTGGCCTGCAATGGGAGAATCGAGGAGAAAGAAACAAGAGGGTTTTCTTTCTTGCTTGCTTTTTTTTGGGTTTTGTTTTGTTTGTGGTTTTGGGGATTTTTTTTTTTTGTTTGGTGTTTGGGTTTTTTTTGTGTGGTTTGTTTGTTTGTTTGATTTGATTTTTTTGTGGTGTTGTTTACTTCCTTCTCTTTTCCTTCCCAGGACTCAAGGCAGCTGACAGGACTTCAGTCCAGAATGAGTGGATGGAGGAGAAGATCCCTGTCATTGTTGCAACCATCAGTTTTGGAATGGGAGTAGACAAAGCAAATGTCAGGTGTGTGAGGCTGAGTGTTGTGCACCATCAGAGTCTGAAACCTGAGCATGGGGAAGGAAAAGTCTTAGTCTCTCTGGTACCTAATACACCTGACTCAACTGCCTGATGAACACTTGCTTAAACCAACAAAACCAGTGCTGGAAGTTTTTTATCTCAGAAGCAGCAAAACCAAACCTGGGAGGGCTTTGTGAAAACATTAAACACAAGGCAGCAGAGTTCCTCTTTGCCAGTCATCCTCAAAATCAAGAAAATTGAAGGAATGCTTTTCTGCCACACCCTCCAGGGTTTCAGAAAGAGCCATCTCAGTGCAATCACAGCTGTCTCTTTCACTTCTATTAGTGCAATAGCTGCTGTTAAAAAGCAGTGGAAAGAAAATCTGCAACTAAAATATTTCATCCACCCTCTACTTAAATAGTCAGAGGCAGCTTTTTTTGGAGATCTCTTGCAAAGCAATGGGGAAAAAATAGCCTGTCACAAATGGCAATAACCATATAAAAAGCTCCCGTCAAAGGACAGAAACTTTGCACATGGTTTCCATTGCTGTTCCCCTGAGACTGCTGTCACCATAAGGGCTCTGTGTTAGAATTCCTGCTCTGCAATATGGCTGTGCTGAGTTACCGTTGTGATAATTCAGGTGCAGCTCAGACAACACCCACAACAGACCTGATCTCTAAAATCCACATACAGAAGTTGCTCTGAACGCTGTGAGAGAAGGGCAGGATATCACTGAGCCAATCCCATCAGTTCACAGCTGTGGCATCCCTCTGCCTGTGTCACTGTGCTGCCAGGAAACAGGACCCCGTAGCAGTGACAATTTTATTCCTTGATGCGTCTTTCCAAACAGAGAAATGAGAAGTCTCCTAGGACATGAATTAATGACCTGCTGAAGCCACTCTGCCCTGTCCAGTGGCCATTAAAAAAGGAAAAGAGTAACTGAAAAGCACAGGGCTGACTGAAAGTGAAATACAGCTAAACTATGCTTGTAATCTGGCTAGTTTACAAGGAATGGAGTTAAAATGACTCTTTACAGGGTTTTTTTAAAATTAAGAACATTATACCCAAGCCTAGTTAACAAGGCACTGCTGTTTAGCCTTTGTGTTGGCAGATTTCTGAGTATTCATACATATGTTATCAAATCAGATCAGGTCTGACAACTTCTGGAGGTGACTCTTCTGGACAAAAGGGAAAACAGAGGTGGTGTCTTTTTTTTTTCTGATGGAATCTGCTCCTCTCTCTTCACTGTTAATTCAGTTCCGCTTAAAATTATTTATCAATTTCTTCAGCAAACTTCCTGATGGGGTTTAAATGTGCAGGGCTCTGATGCTTCCTGCTTGGCCTGTTCCTGGGCTGTTTGTGTTTGGAGAAACACGTTTGCTTGCTTTTGTCATTTAATCTTTAGCTACACCCATTTGCATCATACCTGCCCTTGGGTCATGCAGGCTTTGAGGCAGACTTGAAAATATTGGCAGCATTACTGTGCTGTCAAATCCTCTCAAAACAGGTATAAGCTGAATTGCTGAATAGTCTGGTACAAGCAGGTTTAAAGCAGTCTCGCAGTGCTGCGTTGAAAACCTTCCTGCAGAGATTACATAAAATTTAGTAATGATTCTATAGTCATATTTGCTCGTTAGGAAGGTTGCCTTCATCTGAGAAGCACAGTGAGGTGGAGTTTCCCATGGAGATTTTGGCTAAGAAGTGTCTTTTTAAAATCAAATATTTAAAATCGTGTTTTGTAATGGTGCAGTTGTGTCCCACAAAATAAATACAACTTTTTTATTATTGCTATATTTTATGGTAAAATCTCCCAAACTCCTTAATTCAGTGTCCTTATTGTCAGTCTTCATAGCTGCACAGTTGTATGCATGTTTGGGATATTCATGTGCTCATTCTTTTCCATCCATTTGGAGTGGCATCCTGCTCACATGCTGTCCAGGTGCCTTTGTTTTCTTACAGCTCTGCTGCTTTCCGTGTCTTGTGTGTCAAGAGGACTTGAACTTCAGTGTGCAAAATCTCTTGCTGTGCTCCATCCTCTTTTATGCTTGGCTGCCCTGTTTTTTGCTGTTGTTGATGCCCACAGACACCACACTGGTGTGTGCAGTGCTCTGAGGAACCTGCAGCCTCATGTTCCCTGTTTTCCCACATGCAGATTTGTTGCCCACTGGAATATTGCCAAGTCAATGGCTGGATATTACCAGGAGTCTGGCAGAGCTGGGAGAGATGGAAAACCATCCTGCTGCCGCCTCTATTACTCAAGGAATGACCGGGATCAAGTCAGCTTCCTGATCAAGAAGGAGCTCTCCAACATCCAGGTGAGAGCTGCAGAACAATACCCACCTGCCCGGATACACTGCCTTGGCTCTGGTCTGGTTCGCCTGCAGTAACCTCTGCATATGAAAAGATGAAATGAAATTTTCTGAGTCTAGAGCCGTCTGGAACCCTGTTTCAAGGGACAGCAGAAGGAAGGGAAGCAGGGAGGGAGAAGGCTGCCAGAGCCAGCTCTATTAGAGAGGAATGGGTGAGCAGAAGTTGAAGCAGAGACGGAGGTGTCTGTACCTGTTTGCCATATTGCTCAGAAGGGTTGGATTTGGTCATTGCTAGAGTTACTCTGTGTATATTTAAATTGAAGACTAAAGTTCCTTGTCCCATCTACTTTCAGGAAAAAAAAGGCACCTTAAAAGAGTCTGACAAAGCTGTGATGAGAGCTTTTGATGCCATTGTGAACTTCTGCGAGGAGCTGGGGTGAGTGCACTTCTTTCAAACACCACTGTTAGTGCTGGGGAAAACGTGCCCTGTTCTTCCAAGAAACTGTTACAGCTGAGATCCTGCATGTGTCCCTTGAGAAATCTCTCATCACTCCCACCTCTGAGCTAACTGAGATGTTGGTCTTGGAGTCTGACCAAGTCAGGGGGATGTTTAACATCTCTGGTGATGTATTTTACAATATTCTATCTTTGATGAAGGGTTGACTTAGTTGCATTTGCTTTTGTTTTGACTCTCCTCCTTCAGTACATCACCTGTCTCCTAAGGGGGCAAAGAAAGAGCCATGGGATGGAAGCATTTAGATTTAACGTTTTTATAAATCTCAGTGTCTCCACTCTGCAACTTGTCTGTGATTCTCACTGACCTTAGAAGGAGCTGATGGTGCTTAGAATGTTTCAGAAACAGGCTCAAATTATGGATGTGCCCAATCTAAATGCAGACTAGCAACCACAACATGCCTTGTTCAGGTTTAGTTCATGCCTTGTACGCTGTAATTGTGCTAATTGCTGTTCTGTGCTGGATAAGACATCAGAGCTATAATTTTGCCAGGAAGAGAGCAGTATGTGTTCACTAACTGAAAATGGCCTTTGTTTGTCTTGCTTGCAAGTTCTTCATCTTGTTTCATTTTCCACACGTGGGTCTAGGACAGCTTTTTCAGCATGAATGTAACACGTTCTGCTTTTCTGATGCCTTGGTGAGAGTGTTCTCTCCTTGTTGTCATGTTTGGTGAACAAGTCCTGGGTTTATGGGATAGTCTTGCTCATACTGAAGTGTGGCACAACACTGAGCCCTGGGGCACTTGAAGGGGCACTTCTTTGCCCAAAGTCAAGCTGCTGATGCTGTGAAGTAGCTGGTGGGAGGCTTCTTGCTCTAAGAATTTGATCCACTTGTCTGAGGAGCTCTGCTCCTTCTGGGCTGGGTTTTGTATAATCATAGAATGGTTTGGGTTGGAAGAGACCTTAAAGATGACCTAGTTCAACCCCCTGCCATGGGCAGGGATGCTTTCCCCTAAGCCAGGTTGCTCCAAGCCCCATCCAACCTGGCCTTCCAGGGATGGGGTATCTGTAACTTCTCTGGGCCACCTGTGCCAGTATCTCACCACCCTCAAAGTAATAATCTGAGTAAGGGAATATCACTGATCTAATTAGCAATCACCCCTCCCAGACTTTTTCTTCCCTTACTCAGCTTGATACATCTTCCTACTGTATATCATGGAGGTGTGCATCCCAGAATCAGCACCATTGCAGCACCAGTGCCTGGCTTCCCTGCTTGTAACTCTACAGGAGACTGAGGTGCTGTGGAAAGGAAAGCCACGTTGCGTTTCTTTTTTACATATTGAATTAATACAGTTCTACTCGCTATCCAAACAGTGAAAGCAAACCTGAAACTCTGACCTTGCAAGGTTATAAATAAGAACAAATAAAGACAAACTGTGTGCTATGGCAAGCAAGTTTTTACATAGTGTATTTAGGCTTGAGTACGGCAGGAGAACAATGGTATAAGCTGCTTTTAGAGAGTGGGTTCAGACGAAGTTTTCAGTGGCTGGAGTTTCCTATTGCTCTTTTGCAAGGTGAAAAAAAACCCCAACCCACGTAGCTGCAGCAGCAGAAGACATCTTTATCAGTTTTAGGTGGTGGCTGACCATTTGCCACCTCTAGTTGGTTGTTTTGCTTGAAAGATGAAAATCAGAGATGAGTTTACTTTGGTATTTGACGAATGTCACAGTTCCTGAATCCAGGCAGCCTCATGTATTGAGTTTGCTGTGAGTTGCAGATCAACTTGCTGGCATTGGGACATTGCTCCTGATGCAGGGAAGTTGCATGGGGAAAAATAACCACCCAGAGAGTGAGATGAGAGAGTTTTCTGTGACCAACACAATCGGGTTGTACCCAGGCTGGTTCTTGCTCAGCTGTACCAAGTTCTGTGTCCTCACTTTGCTGTCTATAAGCGACCCTGTTTGTGCCTTGGAGATGTGCAGCACCCAAAGATAGCAGCAAATACAATGAAAGCAATAAAAACAAGACAGAAGATGCCAATCACCACCAGCCCTCCAAGAGCCCAGTCACTCTTTGCAATCAGTCTCTTTAGGTCTTCCAGAATTGAGGATGCCTCTTGCTCCAGTGACATGCTGGCTTCCACCCTACTGGGGGCAGACAACAACAGGGTCAGGTGTTGGTGTATCCTCTCCATGCCCTCAGCCACAGCCCCAAAATCAGTGCAGGTATGCACAGTGTCTGTGCCTGCAGGCATCCCCCTCCAAAAGGAGAGTCACCCTTCACAGAATTGGGAGCATAACCCAGAGGAAATACAACTGAGGCCGGTTTAACAATCAGATCTATAGAGATACAAAGAGGAAATGTTTCTGTCTCTACAGTAATTTGGCAGTTGAGATTTATTTTAATCATAGGTTATCAATATTTTAAATAATACAGTGTCTCTCCAGCATGTTCAATATGAACCCTTCATCTCTGTCAGCTGTACAGCCCACCCATGAAAAACAAGTATTCAGTGGGAGAAATTCTTTGATACCATTGGAAAGATCTCGTTAAGGGAGAGTTGGGGACTTAAACGCTGAGAACACAATGGAGATTAAATGAACACTTATTTAAAAATAAACAGGCAAAAAACCCCACCAATAATAAGCAAAGGTCATGTACAACTTGTTTGTTTCATAGGGCTTAGAACAGTCCAATTATGTTAAAAAGGGTGTCCTGCTAATGGAGTTTGCTTTAGTAATGGTTTCTGTTACTCTGCAATAGAAGCATAAATTTTGCTCCCACAAGGAGGTCCAGTAATAATTTAAACTGGCATCTCAGTGGGTTCTACTCACTTGCTCTTTCACTGATACTTTGAATGATGACTTGGCTGTCAGCTTTCTAAAAAACATCCAGCATCTCTTTGTGAGCATCTTGTGGTTTTACTAAAGCTTCCTTGCTTCTCAAGGCAAAGGAAGAAATATTGCTCACACTTTCTTGCTAATGTGACTATGCAGATATAATACAGGAAGAGATATTGGTTATTTTTGAAAATGTGTTTGACTTGCTGCCTCTTCTGTCTGTATCCTGAATACTCTAAGAAAAAGTATTAGTCCTGTAAAGTGTTTCATCCTCAGCAGGCTGGATTTGACTCGAAGCACAAGCTCGCACTTGCTGAAGTTTTTGTTTCTTTCTTGGCAGCCAGGTATATTCAGTTCATGGTTTGTTTTCTGGGTAGATGGCAGATCATTGTGCTCAGTCTTTAACCAACAGGTACATGGGACATCAAAGCTGTTCTGGATTTCTTTGCCTTCAAAAAGGAGGCAGCCTAGATATGAGTTCCACAGACCCAAAGGCAGAAATCCTGTGGGACTGCACACCCCAGGAAGTTCCTGTCTCTTTTGCTAACTGCAGTTCACCTCCCAGAACAGGAGAGCTCTATGACATTTTATAAATACCTGAAGCCGTTGTGTTTGTAGTAGGTGTTTCCTCTGTTGCCTCCTCTTCACCCCCTCCAAGAGATCTTGGCTTGTGATGAGGGACCCCTTGCTGTACCTGGAGACTTGTAGAGGTAGCCTGGAAGTTGCCTCTTTGGGCTGCAGTAAATTATTAACAGCTGATTTTCCTGCAAAGGTGTGGCTAATCTAATCATATCAAAGACCTTGAACCCAACTAAAAAATCCTAATTCAGCTGTTCCTCAGACATTTCTTCCTCTCCATGGCTTATCCACTCCTACAAGTGTTGCAGTGCTTGTAAAGGTCCACTGTGTCCTCTGTCTGGGGCTGGCTGTAGGATGTGGTGGAGAGAAGAGGGTTGTGTTTCCTGGATCCTGACTGGATCTGTGTTGCAAGCTCCAGTAGGAGAGTGCCATACTTACAGTGAGACTGTGAACAGGAGTGCTCTGCAATCCAAAATTCACGGTGACAGTTCAGGTGAATAAACCCATTCCAGAGCATTGCACTGCTGTGAGCTGCAGTAAAACTCTACCACTTTCCTAACTGCAGAAGACCAGAGGGGATGGTGCTGGAGAGAGGAGGGAGGGAAGGAGGAGGAGTGTGATGTTTGAGACTGTGTGTGTGTATAAAAGGAAACTTATTTTTCACAAGCCAAGCAAACCAGAGAGATAACGTTACAGAACAGAAGCTATTCCATTAAATCATCAGTAGAACTTCAACCACTTCTGCTAGAGGGGCTGGCCTTGCTGGCTCTTTGAGGTTCCTCAGGGAAAGAAACTATTCCAACACTTTTATCATCACAACTGAAGTAACGGTATTCCCGTGCAGTTCCTCCTAGGCTTTCACAATATGTATGGCAGTTGCTGTGTTAGAAGCAGCCTTGCCTTATTCTGTGCTTTTCTGAATCTCCCTTTGCAGGCTGAAACAAGAGGATCCATCCTCACTGGTGCTCCCTGTAGGTGCCTATGTATGAGTAGTGATTGAAGCCAAAACACAAAAGCTTGTGTGAATGCTGAGCAGGGACCCAGGGACCAGCAGGTTTGTAGTCAGCAGAAGCTGAAGAGCTGCAGGAAGCTGGCCGCTTGCTGGCGTCTTTCAGGCTACCCTGAATGCATGCAAGGAGGCAGCAGATCAGGCAAACAACTGGCATGTCTGAATACCAGCTGTAGGAATAGTCCAGCTGAGTGCAATGGTACGAAATAGGCCAAAGCAGAACATTAGGCCTGTGAGGTGCAGACAAGTGTGTAGAAATTGGCCCCCTCTACATGGTGGCTGCTCCTCTGCTCCAGAAAGCCACCTGAATCCTTTAGCGGATTGCCTATTTTTCTCTCCTTCCCTTTCTTTAATAGTGTTGTGTTTATTCTGTTTCTAATTCAGGAACTCGCAGTGCCTGAGATAAGACAGGAGCCATTTCTCTTGTTCCTCTGCCTGCTATCTGTCAGTGGTTTAACTCGTACCACCACTGGGAAACAAGCATTTGTGGCTTTTCCTGTTGAGATAAGGCCTGGCAGCTTGTTCCAGTGACAGCAACCTGTCAGCCCTTGGTGTGTGTCCAGCCTGCCAAGCTTCCCCCTGTCTTAGCACAGGCTGGCTCTGTGCTGCTGGAACAGCCCTCAATGGGGTGCTGTTAATGTCTGCAGCTGGCACTGTCTAGCACAAGCCTGGAAAGAAAGTGAGCTCTGTTGTTCCCTGAGTCTCGTGACTTAATCTAGATACAAAAACATCTGTTGAGTCTGTCTCCTGCACAAGAGGTTCTGAGGCTTCTGATGTCACTTTGATTGCCACTCATTTGTGAATGAAATGAGCAAAGACTTCTCTACAGGAGGTTGGTGTGATGCACCTCTGAATGTTTAAATTGGTGCTGTGCTTAAGATTGTTTCCCCCTAACCTGTTGGTTGGCAGTGAAAGCTTTGGGACAGCCTAATAAAAACCAGCACTTTGTTAGTCTCGGTGTAACTGTGCATACAGTAGCTCATGCTAGTGCAGTCTGCTCTTGGCAGTTGTCAGGTTGGGTCTCAAATACTTATTTTCTAAGGAACATCCTCATTTGCTACTGGAAAGTTTTTCTTTTTATTAATTTAAAAGTAACACTGGTAGTTTCAGGAACTTTATTTTTCTTATAATTCTTAGACTACTCACTATGTCTCTGGCTGCAGATATATTCCAATGTGCAGCTGTACAAAAATGCCAAATACCTAGATCCAGTTTGTTGGCAAAAAATAAAGTGCATTAAATACATAAGAAGCTGATGTAATGTGCCTTTTACTGATATGGGTGCAGGCAACAGAGAAAATACATTTCTTTACAGAGTTTCATTTATTTTTCTGTACCTTCTGAAGCGTAAAGAGTATTTTAAAGCCCACTGTTAAAAACGTGATGATTCTGTTCTCCCTAGTTAGATGCTGGCTTTGGTATATACACATAGTTGGGATACAGAGGCAGAAGATGACTTCTCTATATGCATGTAATTTTTATACCTTCTCACAGAGGTGGTTGGTCTCCCATTTGGGGCTGAAACACCACTGGTTCAGAGTTTAGTGCAGAATTGTGGCCTTCTTGTGCTGTCCCAGTTGTGGAAGTCATGGCCTGTGCCACAGCCTTGTACGTCCATAAATCCCTTTCGGAAGTTCACTGGAGTGTAAACCAAACATACACAGTGGCTGCAGCACGGAAAGGGGATTTATTTGCACTTGTTAACTCCAGCCCAACAGCCCATTCTTGGCTCTGCTCTGTCACTGTGCCTGCTGTCAGCTGCTGCATGCATACCCTGAAGTGATGGCTCCCATCATGTGTCACTCCCCTGAAATGCCTCTGTGCGTGCTCATAAACACACCCCTGGCATCATGTTCATGTCCACTAAAATAAACTGCACACAGTGCAGGGAGTCAGGCACACGGATCCCTCAAGTAAGGATAGGGATTTGTTCATCTCCTGGAGCTCCCATGCTCTGCAAGAACCATTCATCTGCAATATGCAGAAGAGTAGAACCACAGCAGGTGGAGAGGGAGCATGTTGAGCAGAGAATGATCAAAATAAGCCTTAGGATTGGTGAGTTTTTCCCTTTTGCCTTCATCTTTCTGTTTACAAAGAGTATTCCACATCTGGTTTTTTCTTTGGCAATTTCCCATCATTGTATCACCAATGAAATGACGCAGGGGCAGTTGTTACCAGCTGTACTCAGAGCCTCATCTGGCACATCTGGATCAGAAGGTCCACCATTTGTTGTTTTCAGCAGATATCTCAGCTAAACGTGTCTCCTGCAGCAGGTTTGGCCTCGATCCACGATGACCTGAGCAGCTGGACCTCCCAGTGGTGTCAGTGGGTTTTGCTAACGCCCAGCACCATCCTTCTGGATTAGCCACTGGTGAGGAGAGCAGGCAGTGCCTTGTGTGTGGCTGTGTGCGTGGCCTCTGCTTTGCTCCGTGGCTCCATGTCCCAGAGGGGATCCTCTGCTGGCCCAGCAGCAGGGCTGTCTTTGGAAAAACTGTCTCTCTTCTCAGCAATCTGTGTCCATGCCCTCCCACCCCATCTCGGCCCAGAAGAGGGAGACAGTGATGGTAAAGGAGCTTTACCTTTCTGGTCACAGTAGTGGCTGTCACAGAGAGAAGGAATTCCACGCTGTGATTTCTGGTCCTCTGAGTCATGTTAATTAATACTGTTATTGCCATTTTCAGTGGGCTAGTGTGGAATGTCGTTCCCATAGCACTGAACCATGATGTCCATGCATGTCGTTGATAGCAGGATCTGTCACTTCATGAACGGGCAGCTGGGCGGACTTGGCTCTTCTTGTGTCTGGGGTCAGGGCGTCCGTCACAGCCACAGCAGCTGTAGCAGCAGCAACTGCAGGCAATGATCGTGAGCACCAGCACTGTAACTGGAAAGAGAAACAAAGGATATTGCTTCATAGCATAGGAGCAGTCCCTGCAGAGTAACCCTATGTCTCCTCCAAGTTGTTTAATGAGCAGCAAAATCAGCAAAGCCTGGTTTCTTGACATTTTTTTTTTGCCCTATGTCCCTTCCTCCTCCTAAGTTCCTGCTCCTTTGTACTGGTTTTCCATTTAATCTGGACAATCATTACCAGACGTTTCAAGACCTTAAGAGCTACACACCAAACCATGTGAGGTTTTCTTTACCCACTTAAGGGCTGTTGCTTGGGAGCTGACATGCAGTACCTAAGCACAGCTATGTGCCTGGAAAGGATGAAAATCCAGCTCTCCTCAAAGCAACTTGAGGGAGTTTGGTTACTCAAACTGGCAGTTGTATTTCTGAAGAGTGAGTGCAGCATACTCCTTAAGCATAGAGACTCATGACTAGGTTGGCTTTATTCTTCTGCATTTAGCTTGAAAAAATAAGATACTTCAAATGCAGGGGTTTGTTTCACAGAACAGTGGGCTAACTTACTGTTCTCTACTCTAGCCAGGATGGTTGGTGTTGGCAGGGATGTGTTAGTTTATCTGGAGTAGAAAAGGATGACATGTTTAATCCTGCAAAACATGTAAGAGTGTGAGCATGCCTCTGTGTGTGCATGTGTTCCTTTAAAGCCTGGACCTGGCCTGCCAGGTAACCAGACCTGTGGGGACCCAGCTGTAGGGATGAACCAAATAAAGCAGCAGGTGTGACTTTGTGAATTCCAGTGCGGGGAGGAGAGTCCAGCTGGATACACACCCTTCCTTTTGGCCGGGAGCAAACCCTGTCTTTGAGGAGCAGGGCCTGTCTTCCTTCCTGCTTGTTTTCCCACCGTATAAACAAACTTCATCACACTGGATCCAACAGTTCTCTGTTATTCCTTCCATGCCATCCCCACACAGAGCAGCAGGAGGGATCTTGCCATTACCAGAGGAGAATAAATAGGCTCATCTGAAGCATATTGGCTTCCACTGAGCCAATACAGGAATGACACTTGGAGTCTCTTTTAAGTGTCTTCTGTGACAGGGAGATGGTTTAATACCATTTGTCATAAACTATCTCCTATGCATCAAAACATTACAGCAGCTCTGGGTTGGTTAAAATATTGCTGATTTAACTAATGTTTAAAATGGGAGGTTTGGGGAAAGCTGTGCTGTTGCCTGTCATGCCCTGCATCCATGTAGAGGTACATGCTGAGTGTTAGAAAATGACCTAGGAATCAGCCTGGGCCTCAGAGCACAGCCTGGAAAACAACAGCCAACACCACCAACCCACCTACACAGACTGGAGCAAGTTGCCCCCATAGGAGAGGAGAGAAATTCTGACACTCCGTGGCCTCCAGCCACAAACTCACCAATAAACAGAAGAACCACAGAAAAGCTGACAATCTCCACTGGTTCAGCCTTGGGCAGTTTCTGGAGCTTAAGGAGAAACTTCTCACCAATGGCTTGAACTTCCTTCAGAAAGCCTTCAGAAGACATTCTGTCACAACCTCTCCAGGCTTTATGCTGCAGGAGAACCAAACAGAGAATAAACCTTTTCACTGACTAATGCTAGGGAGCTGCCAGCCTTCTTATACAGCTGGTGATCACAAGGAAAACAAGTTTGTCTGGTCTCAGTCCTTGTTCCCAGTAGCTAAGGTGGAGGACTATTAATTGTTTACGTGTTCTGGCACTGTTTTAATTTCAAAATCCAGCTTCGAGGGTGTTTTTGTTAACTGCACTGTTAAGCAAAGTCCACACGGTGTTTCTTCTGCAAGGACACTTTTTTCAGCAGGCACAGAGTTAGACTGGACAGTGCCTGCCCTTGGCTTTCACCCAATCAAAGTACTTTTTTTTCCAGTTGTGCTAACTTGTCCTTCCAGAAACAAATGCAATTCTAACCCAACTTGTATTCTGAATGCTGAACTCCGCTGTACATAGTCTTCAGTTGTTTCTTGCTGAGTAACACAAAGGAGACTCCCTTGAAGGCTTCTTGCACTTTGAGCTACAGAACCCCCCTTCAAAAACAAAGGCATTTACTTCAACACCTCAGTACAATACCACCAATAATGTTTCATTAACCAGTTTTACTTTAAGTGATACTAAAAGTTAAAGTTGCATTCACTGGAGACAGCTGGATGCTTTTCAAGTTCTTACAGATGAATGCAAATTTATAAAGAAAGCTAAATGTAGGATTTTTTTCTTTTAGGCCACAGAGCAATATATGAATTGAACAATGGATTCCACCCATCACTGCTGATGATGAGCAAAGCAAAAGCCCCTGGATCTGTCAGGGAGATATCTCCCTTGTGGAGCTAATTCCTCCTACCCTGCTCAGTAATCTTAGGCCTTCTTTATTCTCAGAATGATCATCAGGAGCTATTGTTACTGAAAATATTATTAGTCTAGCTAACATTAAGAGCCTCAGTTTTGTCACCAATATTTGCTGTTCTTTTACCCCATGGGCAAGATTTTGGGAGGCATTGCAGCAAACTGGCTGGCATGAGACCTATGGATGTTCAAATTTTGCTTCAGTTAGGAACTGGAATTGGATATTTTTGAGAAATATCCATAGTTCCACCTAAAACAAGTGTTTGGACAGGTCAACACTTGAATGGGTTATAACTCTTATTTCATTATTACATCAAAATGTACTGGTTTGTGTGTGTTGTAACAGTCAACACTGGGTTTTGGGACTTGAACACTGCAATTTAATATCCTGATCTTGGTGATAACACAAAGCCAAGTGACCAAGACAGCACTTCCAGAACAAACCAGCTTGTTCCTTATTGCACATCTGGCTTGGTTACTCAAACAAATGGATGCTTGGAGTTCAGTTTTTCTAAACACACTGAGGACAGAGAGACCTTGGCTGTTTCTTTGCATGCTGGGCTTAAATATTACAGTGCCAAGTTAAATTAGTTTTGTATGTTTATGCAATTCAAAAAGGGGTTTCTTTGTTCTTTTAAATCCAAGCTAAGGAATAAAAAATGGGAACTAGCTGGCTTCTTAGAAATGGGGGTGGCTGGAAAATCTACATCTACAGAAAAATCACTGTGCAACTTAGGAAGGAGGCAGAGCTGTGGTCTTTTGACCTGAAAAGGTCATTTTTGAGACTAGGGTTAAATACTTCTTTCCAGATGATTGCATACCCCAAGTGAGCTGCTCCAGAAACGGCTGCTTTATCCTTAGTGCTGCGGGATTCTGTGTCAGCAGGTTTTCAATTTTGTTTCCATTCCAAGAGGTGGTGGAGGAGGCAGAGGTGAAGTGATTTGTGTTTTCTGTTCTTGGCTCTAGAAGAAAAAATTTTAAAAAATAAAATTCTGGCTCTAAAATTGTGAAAATGTTTGTTTCCTTTGGAGGTGTTTCTGCCTGTCCAGAAGCTGTCTTCATAAGGAATTTGCTGTAAACTTCCATGCCATGCTTTGGGCTGCACCAGAAGCAACAGGTGTAAGAGCCAGGCTTGTGAAGTTTGGTTATACAGTGTAAAATTACTGATCAGGATTGTAGAACTCCATGTGGATTAGCAAAGTGCTTAGTCTAAAATGATAAAGCCTGTCTCTGTAATGGACATTCCTCTCTGCCCATGGTACCTGATCTGGAGCTAAGTGAAGGGGTTTTTATTCTAAAACTTGCAAGGAATGTTGCTTGTTTGCCTTGGTCTGAACTACATCAGGGACAAAGTTTGATGGTGGTGGTGCAGTCTCCAAACTACCCGTGAGGAAGCAAATGTTTTTCTGCTTGACTGCCCTTTCTGCTGCTTCCAAGGGCTCTCTGCTTTGGGATTTCTGCTTCTGCAGGGAGGCAAAAGGGTGAAGAATAAAATAATTCTTAAAGGAAAAAAGTAAAACTCCCCCAAGAAAGCCAGTAACTGGCTTCTTCATGGAATTCATGGAATTCTGTATGTTCTGTTCTACTTGTGATGTAAAATCTTTGTTCAGGACTAGTTTTGATGTGACCTTTTCCCAACGGATTTCAGTGGAACCAAGATTTTACCCTTGAGATTAGCACAAGGGTAAGGATAGTGCTGTGTGATTTAAACCAGTTGTCTTGTGCATCTGCCTCATGTACAACACAAAGGTGATGACATTAATTGCAATAACAGAGTGGAGCTGTGAGAATTAATTCCTTTTGTCTTATTATATTGTGTTCAAATAAGCTTCCAGTCACCAACAGTAGTAAAGGCCAGGTGGTGCAGGATATTCAGCTGAAGCAGTAACTATGATGATTATTATTAACATAGTCAAGTCTTAACAGGTTTGAAACTGAAGGTTGTAGGCCTTAACTGACAGTTTGCTTTCTAGGCCTGGAGTGCTGTTTTAGAGCCTGGAAGAGCCACTCAAGTTAGTACCTCAGAGATTCTCAGGGGTTTGGAGCAAACGTAATTGTCTGCCAGTGTTTTCCTCAATTGGGAATGTCTTCTTGCTCATCATTGTCCTTCCTCAAAACTTCACCCACGGAGGATGGGAACCCTCCAGAGCAGAGGAGACTTGGCTGTAGGGCAGCAAAGCTGATGGAACTCATCCATGTTATGGAAAAAGTCCTGAATGACCACAGTGCAATGTGGTCTTCATAACACATTGTCAGCCTGATGTCAGGAAATTCTGCTCCACAGCTGTAGTTAGAGCTCACATGAAGTGAAAATCAGATGAGGAAAGGCAAGATAAGAATCTTATATAGAAAAGAAAGTAACACAATGTCTCGAGACAGGCAGTTTGTGACATCCTGCTGGGATGGGGTGGCAGCCTGAAATTCATGGTTTTGACTTAAGAAATAATTCATCTAATCAGTGATGCCAGTGGAACTAGATCATCAAACCTTTCTGCCCTCTTCTTATGCTGCAAGGCCCAGCAGAGGAGGGAATAAAACAAATCATTTAATTTGGGTTTATCTGGTTTTGATGAAAAAAAGGCCCATTCTGCCATGTGCCATGAGCTGTTAGCCTTGGTTGAAAGGACAGAGCACAGAAATGATGCACGGGAATGGCAAACAGCTTCAGATGTGCTGCTCAGCTGCAAGGATTACATGACCCTGTAGAACCAAAGTGCATGTCCTGTGTTAGTTAATCTTACATAGATTTAGATCCCCAGAAAGCACTAATGCAGATTCATCTTGCTGTGCCCACTGAAGAAAGCTGTGAAAATTGCCATAATAGCACTGAAATTATCTTTCTGAGTTGTTCTAATGGACTCATGCCATGCTGAAGCACTCAAAGAAGTTGGCTGCTCAGCCCTTTGGAGAATAAAGCCATTAAAAAGCCTCAATCTAGACATTCAAGAGAAAAGCCTCCATCAAGGTTCCTTTTTGCTGTGAACTGGATGCATGTGGAGGCTGCTTCTTCCAAGAGAAGGAGCTTTGGGATGACCATGTACAGTGGGGTCTGACATCCTTCTGTCTGCCTTAAGCTGGTGAGGCTGCTGTGAGTCAGCTTGGAGTCAAATTTTGGAATTGCTGTACATTGATCAGCGTTTTTTGGTCTATCCTGATCTGTGTGTGAACAAAGCTGCATCCAAAGGTGAACTGTAGGGAGTGGCTGAGTTGAAATTTACTGCTGAGAATGAGACACTTGTTTACTCATAGCCCTGGGGGTATTTGAGCAGCCTTTTTTTAGTGCAAAAGGCACAAATTTAAGTTTGTGGTTTAGCCCCAGGACTGGAAGTTAGTAAATAAAGGCAGTCTCCCTGGCCTGCCAGTGATGCTCCCTGGTTGTGTGACTTCAGATAAGTCATCACATCCCACTGCTGGGTGACTTCATCTCTGCAAGACAGCAGAACATGGAACCACATCAGAGCTTTGTTTGTTAATTGTTGTGTGTCCAAGTTTCCAGCATGCTTGGGAATCTTTAGATAGAAAGGCAACAAGTCTCTGGTTTTGCTGCAGTTACAAACTGAACTGGCCATTGCTTTGCTCAGTGCTTCTTACACTTTGTTCACTGAGCCTGTTTTGGATGGATGTAGATGAAAGTGTGGTTTCCACTCTTGTTTGCTCCTAACCCAGCCATGCTCCTCATATTGTTCTCGCCATGATCCTGATCCATTGGTTTTACTGTGCTTGCATGGCTTTGTTACTCTAGTAACCTAAAAGTGGAGATAAAGCTTTGGAGGGGGGAATTTTGAGGGGAACAAGAAGCTGCCAATGCCTCTAGTCCTAATGCAGCAAGTCCTAGTGACAATGAGTTGGCTTCCCTCCACTGCCCACAGCAAGAGTGCTCCAGAGACCTTGCAAAGTAGAACCTTCCTGATGTTCCCATCAAGTAGAATGTCAGGGCAACATTCTCATTGCAATCTTGGCTTTTTCTTAAGACTGTGGCTCTGAAGAAGCAAACGTTGTGTTGTTCTTACTCAGGCAAGTCAAATAAGTTGGTTGAAATTGGATCTGTACAGGGATGGGAAGCATGTATGGATTGTGGGGGCTTATTTGATAGGAAATCTTAGAAGGCAAGCCCAGCCTCATGGAAAGAGAGTGCTGAGCAGCCAAAGGGGAGGGGATGCTTTTTATTCTGGTCTAAAACTCTAAAATAAGCTCTGACTGTACTTGGCCACTTTCTAAAGAACATGAGGGCTTGGCCAGTTTCAAAACGTACCAGCTTTGTTCTTGGTCCCTGAAATGTCCTTCTGATTTTACATGGATAAGGTCTGCAGTGCTTCCTGTTCTCAAACAGTGCTGGGTTGCTAGGTGTGCCTACAGTGTGGATGCATTTCGGCATAATGTGTCATAATTCCTGCATGATTGTTTATTGTTCTAAGCTTTTAGTGTACTGCTGAGATGAAAAGGGCCATAGAAATGCAGTTGTATTATCAGTGCATGGTTTTCCCTCATCATTGTTAGTGCAGTGTTTGCTGCCATGACTGTAGTTGACCAGCCATGTGAATCTTAACTATAGTTCAGACAAGCCCATTTTTCCTAAAACAGGAGTGCACAGAGCCAGACAGACCTATAATTCGTTCCCAAGCAGATGAAAATAGTTTCCAGTATCAAGAGAATTCAGCCCTTTAACAGCACACACCCAAACTGGTAAATTGTAGCTCAATGCCATGGGAGAAAAGCTGGGACTCTGTCAGTTGGTTTGGAACAGAAGGCCACACATTCCTGAGATTATAAAGCTGCCCTGCCTGGGTCGCCCTTTGGCTGGAATACCCTGTTATCTCCACCACCCACTATTTGGAGATGGGTTTTGAGGCAGCACTGTAAATGTGCCTTCTCTTCCCTACAACCTAATATTAGATTAATATAAAAAGGCACTGAATTCCCAGTTTCAGTAGCAGAGGTACCCACTGGGGCACTGAGCTGAGAGTCTTTACACCTCTGCAGAGCACCCTGGTTTTCTCCAGTCCATCCCGCAAACATGTCCACAAAACCCCACGAGATAACTCCTCACTACTAGGAATTTTTTAAGTGGGGAAACCGAAACACTGAGCCATCCAATGAAAGGAAAAGGTCAATTTTAAAAATAAACCTGTAGCTCTTCTACAAGAGAACTTTTTTTAAGGTTGGTGGTGCTTGAATCTAGCCTGAAAGTCTATTCTAATATTAGCAAAATATCCATTTCCCAGGAAGCTGACTGAGAGATAGCTGTGTGCCTGTGAAAGCTTTGTAGTGACTTCACAAACATAGTGGGATCTATCCGTAGTTGGTGTTTGAGGTCCAGCATCTGGAGGCCCTGAGAGTGCTGGAAACTCCTCCACCTTTTAACAGCCACCTCTGTGCCCTGTCCTTGATCTCACATCTACAAGTCTCATAAATTACATGCATTTTTGAGTTTTTTGAAATTTCCTGGACTAATCCTAGTAAAGGTGCCACTGGGGTGTAGGAACTCAAAACCAAAAGCAGCTGCTGCCTTAGGAGAAATTGTTTGGAACCTCATCAGCTGTGGCTGCGTGGGGTAGCGGGGAGAGCCTGCATGGAGGTATGGGGTGGGTGCTGCTCCCCACCCCCAGCTCTCTCCCAGCCCCTCACAGTCCCTGCTGTCCAGTGGGTGACTCTGGCCCACTGCAGGCTCTGTGATCAAGGGGTTGTCTTACAGAGAGGAGCTGCTCTATCAAACTTGGATTATTTTGTACCTCCACTCCCACAACCACTGTTGGTTGCAGTCAGGCTGGGGCCCGTGCACTGTGACAGCTGTAACACAAGCCATGTCCTGCTGCTTTTATCCAGACATGTGTTTCACATTGCTGTGCCTCTCCCCCCACACATGAACAGCACGGCTGCGGCTGGACAAGCCCCCCAGCCAAACCCATTAAGATTTTCTTTTGGCCTGGAAAACTTGGCATGTTTCTCTACCTCCTTCCCTCCCCTGCCCTTCTCCCCGCACTCCTCCCTCCTTACTTTTTTTTTTTTGTTGTTGTTGTTTCCCTAAACTTTGTTTTTTCACATGCTTTATTTAAGAAATTATCTTAACTGCAACAACCAACCTACAGAGACTCTCCATTAGCAGAGCAGAAACTTCCCTCCCTCCCCTTGAGCCTTAGGGCCAGGCTGGAGGTGTGTGGGTCTAAACTACTGCATCTCCTCACGCAGGCAGTTCCAATTCCGTGTTTCTACAACACATAGGTCAGAAAGACCTGCCCTCTGTTCCTCGTTAATGGAAATGGAGAGAAGTGGAAATACCTGATCCTTAGCATTCCTCCCTACAGGCATGTGTAGGATTGGGAAGACCTCTTTCTGTGAGAATTGGCTTTCTGCTCCTGTTTGTAAACAGCTGGCAGCCCATGCGCCTCCTGGAAGAGGCTGAGGGGTCCCAGCTCAGTGCTGGAAGCTGCAGCAGCTTCCAAACAGAAAAATCAGCTTCAGATGGCAGAAAATGGGGATTTATATGGCCAGTCTCCAATACCAGCCCCTCTTCCCATACCCAACAGCAAAACGGAGATGGGAGCACAGGCTGTGGGACGCCTCTGTAAAACCAAACCTTAGACTCAATGACCTGAAATGTCTTTTTCAACCTAAATGATTCTATGTTGTATAATTTCATGTATTTAGGGAATCCTTTTACTCTCCCTTCCCTTCTCACTGCATTCAAACTTGACGGTCTGGTTACTGTAAACCATAAACTGTGCATGTGCATGAACGTGCCTCTCAGAGCAGTGGGTTCTCACGCTGCTTTGAACACTAAATCAGCATCTGTGCCTGATACACTGGCTGAATTCTTCTCCTTTTTAAAATGTTCTCATTAGAAACTGTGTAAAATCTTTCCGTTTATTTCTATTGGACACAGATGCTTAACTTGCACAGTGTGATAGTTCCCCGACCAGGGTTTGTTTTCTAAGCTCTCTGCTTCAGGATTTGGGGGATAAAACTTAGCTGCAGCTGGGAGGAGCTCCGGGTAAAAGCTGTGGCTGGCACCCGCCGGGTTTCACACGCGCCTGCCTGCTGCCAGCTCCTCGCTAAAGGCACGCACAGCCTCGGACCCTGCTGCCTTGCCCACACCGACTATTTCTGTATCAGGTCACCAGCTTATCAGGACCTACATTCTGTCAGAGCACAGAAACCCGAGCAGCCGGCCTTTGTCACCGGCAGAGGAGTTGCGGAGCCCCGCTCGGGCTCGGAGCACCGCAGGCTGCTCCTTTTGTTACAGGGCGGCTGCGGCGCAGCTCTCCGCAATCCCATTAAAAGCTTTTCTCCTGCCACCTTCGCTCCTCGGTGTCCCTGGCAAGCAAATTCAGCCTCCCAAGCTCTGCTCCACGGCTGACCGAGCAGTGGAGCTCCCCAGGCTCCGGCCCCTCGCTAAGCAGCGGAGGGTGCCGCGCTTGACCGAACAGCAGCGATAGCTCAGTCTTACCCCGACCGCGAGCTCTTCTTGTCCTCTTGTTTTTCTTTCCGTCTTCTTAAACTTTCACGTCATCTCTCCTCTCATCCTGGCTTGCGGCTCGCTGCTCGCTCGGCTCCTCTCTGCTCCGCTGCTGACAGCCAGCTGTNGTCCTGGAGATGCGAAGTTTCGTGTTACATGTGTGCCAAAGAGGGAGGGAGAGGAGCCACCGCAGGCTGAGCCAGAGCCGGTGCCAGCTCCCCGGGGCGCCCAAGGGCCGGCACTTGTTGCTGGCTTCCTCTGTGCATCTCCTACGAGAGAGGAGTTTTTTCTTTACCTTTTAATGACGGCTTTTTCTGGAGGGAGACTGGAATCGATTCCCTCCCTGCAACAGTTTGGGGCAATGTTAAAGCGAGTAACTTTTCTTTATGCTGCCCAGTTTCCTTCCGACTCCCGGGGGAAGGAGCTTTTCTCTTGTGTTCGTTGAAGGGGCAGAGCAAGAGCTCACAAGGACGGTGCAGCACTGTAAGAGAGACCTGCCACGGACAGGGCAGCAGGGACAATGCTGGGGCAGTGAATTTGATGCTGGGGTGGTGAATTTGCTCTGTGCCCTTGGCCAAGTAATTTACTCTCTTGATGCTGAGCTTTTCAGTTCTTGAATTCTGGGGACAGCTGACTGTTGCTGTCTTGTCTCAGAGCTGAAGCTCAGGTGATGCTGAAAGGATACAGTCCTTCAGAGAGGTGCAAAATTAGAAGTTCTCATCAACCTCATGACTTGCTCTTCTATTTGATAAAGCTCATTAAGTGGCTTTCGCTCGATGTCTGCATAACTAATTTGCCCTCGTATGATTTTTATCTTTTTTAACCCTTTCACTTCTCGTTATTCCAAGACTTGCTGAGTTGTTTATTTCAGGGAGCATTTCTGATGAGGCTCTATACCCTTTGGCTTATACAAGGGAATGCTTTTTTCTGGTGTTTTTTGGGAGAGGCAGAGCTTCTTTTGGGATGTGTGACTTTGCTTCGTCTCTGACTGTCCATCTGTTTCTCCTAATTGCAGGAATAGGGCTCCTGTTTTATGTGGTGTATAAAAACAAGGACTACCAAAATGAGGTGCAGGCAGCTGTGTGGTCAGTTTAGCACTTTTGTGAAATAGATTGCCACAGACAAAAATGTGTTAATAAATCTGACTGTTATTTGCTCTTCATCCCATTCCATAATGTCAAATCAGGGGAGGATGTCTGAAATGATATAATTATTTCATTTAGACATTTTAAAGACTAATGGTCAGCTCATAAGTTCTCTTTTTGAAGGGTGAGGGGGCACAAATAACACAGTTGCCTATTTAAAAGATGAAATAATTTTAGGACATGTATAATAATACTAACTACCATTAATTTATGTAAATAATCTCCATCTCGTGGGCATTAGTCAGGTGTTGGTGTGACTGGGGAAGCTTTCCCCTCACATGTTAATGCATAACCAACTATGTTTCAGGAACTCTTGTGTTAAGCATTAATCCAGTGATTAACCCCAGCATCCCTGTTGGTAACTTTGTTTTTTGCCTTTTGACCTTAATTATAGGATTGCAATTTTAGTTTTGCAACCAAATTTCCGTTACGGCCCAACTCCTGAACATCGTTGGCTAAAGTGGGGCTGTGGTCCCGATCTGGGTAATTCTCCAGGAAGAAAAAGGCAGTTACAGGAGGCTGAGTGGAAAGGGCTTGGCTTTACAAGCCTGATGGGTTAGAAACTGGAACTCTAAATTCCAGTGAGCTCACAGCTGATCTCTGCTTCCACCAAAGCCCTCCCCCTGGGGCATGTAAAGGACAGAGGTGTGTGTGGCTGTCCCTCCCCAGCATAAGCCTGGTGAGCTGTGGGAGTGGGGAGAGGGCTTGTCCCTCACTGAATGCCTCAGTTAACTCTAATGCAGATCAGTGCGTGCAAGGGGAAGAGACATGGACTGATGAGAATGCCTGCCTGTTTTCTTTTGGGGAAACAAAAAGCTGACTTGCAGCTCGCTGACATTTCTATAGTCACGTTGCATTGGCAAGCCAGGCAGCACCAGTAGTTCTTTTGGAAAGGCAGGACAAGGGGATCGAATGTGTTGCCCCCATCCCGGTCCCCCCACCCTTCCCCTCCATGTGAAAGGAGCTCTTTGAGTGCAGGAGCAGTGAGTCAGTGTGGCTCTGCAGGGGGATATAAAGGCAGCTTTGTCGGAGCCCTCTCCAGGCTTTGGTGCCCTGCACGGTGCAGACACCCTGCTGCAGCCCCTTACCTGAGCACTGCCAGCTCCCTGGCACTTCAGCACACTCAGGTCACTGCTGGGGGACAGGAACCTGTGACCTGCTGCTGTGCTGCCTTCCAGATCAACCTCCCGGGCCGTGGGAAGGAGTGAGCCAGCAGCCACTGCAGCCCCTTGCAGGGTTTGTTTGTGATGCTTTGGTAACATGCAGTTGTGTTCCCCCTAGACGCACACAGACACAAGAAGAAAACTGTTTGTTAGATCTCTGGCAAGTTCTGACATACCTTAAAGGGTTTAGAATAAGAGTAAATGAAGTGCTCACTCTCTTACTTTTCCCGTCTGTGACCCACTTTTTGCAGATGAAGTTGGTAAGCCCACTAGGGCACACCTTGGTAGAGAAGAAAAATTTCCACCTTGTTCTTCCTTGTAGTAAAATAATTTTCTTCTAAAATAACTTTTGTTCCCACTTGGCTGCAGGATTTGATCTCTAAATGCCTGATGAAGTAAATGTTTCCGTGTATTTATTATCAGCATTTTGGCTAACATGCAACAAGCCACTTCTGCTGTGAAACTTTGGTTTTAAAAAGCTCCTCTAAATTCTGCTTTCTTAAAAAATGTGGGGAAAGTAACTGCCTGATTATTCTTTGGCAAAATCAGTGTATTCCGTGGTTTAAGTTAGGGAGTGTTCTAGAAGAGAAATTACTTCCTGCCTGTATCGCTAGTGAGCATATTGTCACCAAATTCTTTTAACGTACCCCAAAGCACTGATGCCTGCCAAAAATCTTTTGAAAATTTCTGGAAGAATCTAATCATCTTCACATGGCTGGTTTGCTAATCCTGGTAAACTGGTTGTGCAATCCTGTGTGAGAAAATGGACTGGTTTTCATGCATGTAGGACTCTACCCAAACTTTGGCTGCTGTTCTGGGGCATGTGTGAGCCCATCAAGATCCAGGCTGTGTTATCTGAATGGTGCTGCCTTGTGACCTCACTCTGGACTCTGTTTCTGGGACTTAATTTACATTCCCGTGTCTTCAAATATGTATTTCTTCACCTTCAAATCACAAATAATAAACCTAGAAGCTCTTCAATATGAGATATATAGATATACTCTGAGGTGTAGTGAACAGGACCTCTTTAGCCATCCTGATAGGACATAGAATATATTTAGCCAATGATAGAGAATTAATAACTGTATATCTCATCAACTGCTCCTTTTGCAGATCTCAAAGATCTGAAAGGGTTTAGCAGAAGAGATTGACATTGATGTTTTTTTACATATGGGGAAGTAGAGGCAGAGAGACTTTAAGCATGGTGCCAGGAACAGAGCCCGAATTCTGCTCCAGGGATTAAACCCTGTGCTTCCTGCTGGAATAGACATTCTCTATGAAAAAACAAGACTCAAATCTTTATCTAAAGACACAATGCATTTGGAGGGTGGAGTTTTTGTGGATAGAAGTGATGACCAGATGATTTTGCCTTGTGTTTCCAAGATGTCGCCACGCTGCCATAGCGAAGTACTTCGGCGATGTCACCCCACCTTGTAACAAGTGCTGTGACTTCTGCAAGAACCCAGGGGCAGTGAAAAGGCAACTGGAGGCACTGGAACGCTGCAGCAAGAGCTGGAGCAAAACCTGCATCGGGCCCACGGGATCCTCCTGGGATAGCTACGACCCAGAGCTGTACGAGGGCGGGAGGAGAGGCTGCAAAGGCTTCAGCAGGTCTGTACCAGAGAGATTTCACTCAGCTCATAGGAACCACCAGAGAAAAGAGCATCCACCAGCTGCAGGCCCAGCCACTCCTATTTTCAGCACATGTTTCTGTGTGGATGGTATTTTCCTGTAACTTTCTGGCAGCAGCAGCTGGAATTTCATTTTCCACACACTTTGGCAGCCTTGTTCACATTCGTGTCCCAGAGAGCCAAGAGCTGTTTTGACAGAGCTAAGAATTGCCCTGCACAATGTAATTGGCTCAAGAAACTAGCCTGAAATTTTTGAAAGCAGCAAGTGGACTCAGCCTGTTCATAGTCACAAGGATCAAAAATGTTTAAAATTGAGACCAAGATGACATGGTCCAGAGTTAATTCCTGATTTAGCACAACTGTCTGTGGGCCAGCAGGCCAGGGGCCACTGACAGGACTTAGTCACCACAGAGGATGTAATGAAGTGCCAGTGTCAGATTCTTCTGCAGATTGCTACATTTTCCTATTGGGCTGACAGCAAAAGGAAGATGTGCAGTGGGAAACATGATGAATTCTGTAAAATGCTTGGCAGCGTGGAGATGACAACTTCTCTTTCCCCTCATTCCCTGGCAGAGTTGCAGTGATTCTGCAGCTGTGTCAGGATGAAATTTCTCTGCTGGCACTGCCCATGAAGCTGTGCCAGGATACACAGTGCTGTAGGCTGGCCTGGCCCTCTGCTTTACCTTAAAAAGCTTGAGATTGGTACCTTTGTTCTTTGGCCAAGTCCAGCTGAGTCAGAGGAAACCAGGACTTGTGACCTAAGCCTGTGTTTAGTCTCAGGACCTGAGAAGCCACAGCCAATGCTGTTGTATAAAACAGTGTTTGCCACTTGGTTTATTGAACCTTTCCATGATCTGACTGTAGTTTTGCCTTGGAAGTTTTAATAGTCAGCAGCCCTAAAGCTCAGACCTGTGATATCAGTAAGTTTTGGCTGTGGCAGCCATGGGAGGCAGTGAACTCCTGGGCTGCAGCTGGTGAGGATCAGCTGCTGCATTTCAGTGTATTAGAGATGAGGATTTCACTTATTACAGCAGCCTGGGAACAAGTGAGGCTGAGGAATGGATGTTGTGCCCTTTCTGCCATCTCTGTTCGCAGGGCAGGAGGGACTGACAGATGGGGTACATGACATGAGGCAGTGACTCCTGAACCCCCTGGGAGGATCTGGCAGAGCTTCTGAAATGGAGCCCTCCATTCTCAGGGCACTAGATACATGCTATTAGTTCATGCCACTGCCTACTAGTTTATGGGATTAACAAATGCTGTGAATTTTTGGAGGATACTCCTTGCTGTCCAGCTTGGGGAATGGCAGAGAAACTCAAAGTGAAGACATGTTCAGAAAGGATGTGGATACATCACTGGGGTGGTTTCGCAGACTTGTCCCCCAGTTAATGCTGCAGCTAGAGAAATGCTGTTCCTCTTGCTTTCCTGCCTTATCCAGGTATGATGAAGAAGGCAGTGGCAATTGGGATGAAGACAATGAGGAGCGTCGGAAACGGGAGTGGGACAACTTCTACAAGAAGCAGATGAGTCTGCGCAAAGTGAGTTGGGGTCAGTTTTTAAGGGATGCACAGAGGGTTTGCTGTGAGCTTGTGTGACAGCCATAAAGGCTTCCTGGCACTGATGACAGTAAATTATTTAGTCTTGGTGTCGCTTGTTGTCTTTTACTTCTTGTACCTCTGCTTTTGCTGTGTTCTCCGTATTCTGGGCCAGTCCCATAATAGGAAGAAATGCAGCTTATTCATGTGCTGGTTTCTCTGCAGTGCTAAGCAAGAGGAGCCTGTTGGTTTTAATACCCCTGGTAGCAGTAAAAACAGATTCCTCCATTCAGCTTCTCTTAAATATTCCTATAGCAGAGGTGAACTTTTGGCTTTGATTCTCATTCTTTGTCTTCTTGGCCCTGTTTTGCTGCTTATTCAATGCCTTTATAACTTCAGCTTTAATTTTCCCTGGAGCAGGGATATAAAACATGTCTTTTGTGCTTCTAGATCTGCATGTGTGTAGTAGGAATGGAAATGTTTGACTGATCTTTGTTTTCTTCCAGGGCAAAGAACCAGAAAAGGAAGATTTTGTTCCTCCAAGTAAATATCTTCTTTGATTTATAATGGGTTTTCTTTGGGAGAAGAAAGTCTTGTATTTTGCAGCTGCATGCAATTTGTATAGCATCACCACTGGAGGTATCAGTCCCTAGGCACAGAGGTCAAGCTTTTGGCTGTGAAAACTTGGCTGGAGGAGATGGATCACAGCTTAGGTTTGGTTGGGGTGAAGATATGGAATGCATCTTTCTGAACAACATTTCCAAATAAGCAAGAGAGGAGGAAAACTCTGTCTAGCCTGACTTTGTAGTGTAGGCGATTTCTGCAGTGGTTATGCAGCAGTAATAATAATAATAATAATAATAATAATAATAATAATAATAATAATAATAATAATGCTGTAAGGAAACTGCTGAAAACCTTTGCTGTTTGCAACTGTGCTGCTTGGGGCCCTGTCTGGCACTGTTGCAAAAGAACACTTGATAGGTCAGGTTACTCTATCCAGCCTGATTTTTTTGGTTGATATTGTGGGGAGCAGAAAAGATTTGAGTTTCCTAAGAGCCTCGAAGAAAGGGTTTCTGAGGTGGGAAGATTTTGGAAAGCTATTAGTCCTGAAATCCAAAGTAGACGTTCTCAGTCAGAGAAAACATTCTCACTTTGGTTTCTGCCTATCTTTTGGAGTGTGTAGCTTCTCCAGGTAAAAAGGGTGACCACAGTGTTCCTTGGGGTGACAATGCAGGGAGGAGAAAGCCAGGCAGTACTGGACCTGCACCTCCCCATGACAGCTGAGATGTTCTCCATCAGCCCAGCCCTGCCATGGCTCCTTTCCCAAATTGCTCTCCTGTGGCAGGTGCAGACTGTCCCCTGAAGGATGCTGCCAGCAGGAGGATCTCCAAGCTCACAGTGAAGGTAAGTGATGTTGCAAAGAACAACAGAGCTGCCTGGCTGCCCTGTCCTTACTCCTTCAGGGGTGGAAGTCCAAGGGGCACTGAGCCTTCTGTAGAGCATGTCTGAGTATCCCATGTTTCCTAGGGCCGGGAACACTGCTTGAAGATGCTGGAAGAAGCTTTGAGCAACAACCAAAAGACTCCAGCAGCAGAAGGAAAAGGGTATGAGATGAGGAAGAAGGGGTGTATACTGAGACCCTTAACACGGGGCCTGCTCTTCCCTGAGACGAATTATCATTCTCAGGGAATGTTTTTTTAAGTTATTTTGTCCAAGGACATAGTTTCACTTAACAGCATCTTTCTGGCAGTGATGTTGAGGATCGGATCTTAAGATTCCTGTGGCTGATCGCTGTTACCAGCTTGATCCCAGGAGCGGCAGTTCTTCCCTATCCCACAAGATGGGGATAGTGTGCTTCTCAGACGGAGCAGTGGGCAAGAATCTTGATTTGAAACCGTTTTCATCACCCTTTCCGTTCTCCATCAACTCACCACTACATCCCTTAGGACTTAACTGGAAGTTATCACTTATTCTTGCACCGGAGGGAGTGGATTTCGTACTTTCTGGGAGATACTTCAGCATTAGTGTTCCCTTTGCAGAGGCAGAAGTGTGTCTTGCCAGGAATCACCCCAGCCTGTGTTTCAGGTCAGACCCTGGTGCCTGTGCAGTGGAAATGGAATATGAAGCTTTCCGGACCAGCAAAATGGCAAACTCCTACAAGGCAGCTGTGCTGAAGAAGGTAGGGACAAGCATCTATATCTGCTGCTCCCTGGAATGTGGGAGCTCCAGGGCAAATAGGGCAGAGTTTGTGTGGAAAAGGTGAAGAACAAGCTGTGTTTTGTCTCAGGTGTTTTACAAATCTTTCTTCTTGATTTTGTTTCCAGGAAGGCCCAGAATCACCTTGGGTTCACATCTTTGTTGGCTTTACAGGCTCTGCAAACCTACATAGCAGTGCAAGCTTATCCAGATATGTTCTAGCAATAGAGGGATTTGGGAATTCCTCAGGCTGCTGCTGACACTAGAGAAGCCTTGGTTTAGGTTATCTGGTTGCCATCAGTTTCTCTGAAGATGTTTCTGTTCTTGAGGCAGGTGCCTTTCCAGGGCAGATACTTGTTTTGTTACTATGACTTTTAGCATGTACAAAGGCAGGAATACATAAAGATTTCTGGCCATTAGAGAATATTTCTGTTCTCTTTTCAGGTGGCAGAAATCAATAAAGCCTCCAAACAAGGGGAGTTGTTCTCAGTCTTTGGGTCTGGGACAGGTGATAACAGTAATTTGGAAACAAAATCTGTGTCTGTAGCAGAAGGGGACTTTGTCCCTGCATCCCAGGTTCCCTCGGTGAGTACTGGTGGGATAGACAGGAGGGAATGGTGTGTTCTGTCTGTCTGCCTTTTTATAAATTTGTGTCCTTTCTGTGGCCACAACTGCGCATTTCGATTGTAATTGTTTTTTCCTGTCTGTCACATTGTTATTAGTGAATATAATCTGTGTGCAGGCCACAGCTTGAATAAGTCCTTTCTCATCTTGCTCTACCAAAGGATGCTGCCTTGTTTTCTTATTGCTGGCCTAGGGCTTCCACCTACTCTCGTACTTCCCTCGTGTCTCAGTTGATGGGTGTGATGATCAGTCAGATTTAGAGCCTCCCCCAGCTTACAGCAGCCCACTCTGGTGTATTGTTTGCAGAAACTTGGCTCCTTTCATGGTGCTGCACACAGGGATCTCACATCCAAAATTTCTTCTTCCTGTCTCACCAGTTTAAACCCAAGCGTGTGGGAGCAGGATTTCCAAAGAAATCCACCTTGTTCCAGACAGCTTCAGAACTGCTGAAGATCCAGGAGGAGAGTGATGCAAAGCCTGTCGAAAAAGACTGTCCAAATGGGCAAGACAGCAGCAGCTGCAGTCTGGACCTGGACACCAGAAACCCTGTTCTCCAGAGGAAAGAAACAGCAACCCAGGCAGTGGGTGAGAGTGCAGGGGTAGAACTACACCCAGAAAAGAAGGGGCAGCAACCTAGTCCAGACACAAAAACTGCCCTTGGGGAGAGCCCTGCTAAGAAGTCCAAACGTAGCAAGAAGCAGCAAATGCTCGCAGAAGCAGCTAAAAGGGAATCACAGGATATTTCCAAATTCTTCTCCCTCCTGAAAGGTGGCTCTAAAGCCCAAAACTGCAGCATAGCAAAGGGAGATGGCTGTTCTGCAAGCACACTACCTCAGGTTTCTTCTCAAAGCGTGTGTCAAGAGAAACCAACACCTCAGGAAAACAAAGATGGCTCTGGAGATCTGACTGGGCAGTTCCAGGCAGAGAGTAAAGAACTGAGAGAAACAGAAGTAACAGTGAGTGAGAGAGAGGAGAATTTTAAGACCCAGCAAGCTGCTGAATCAGAATTCCTTGAGGAAGAAATGGATGTGAAGTCCAGGTAAAATCTCTACTTCTCTGCTCCCTGTGTTGCCCAGAGCCCCACCAGCCTTGTCCTGGAAACCTGTATGAGGTCTCTGGGTGGGTGAGGGAGACTCTTGCTTTACCATGCAGTCTCATGGCCACTGACAGTGAATGCAGAAATATTTTCACTGTGGAATGATTACAATTGGCCTTCTCTCCACTCTTCCCACTAGTGTTGCTGAAAATGTTGCAGAAACCGAGCTACGTGTTGTTGGGGAAGGTGACAGAGGGAAGCGGCCAGGATCAGATGAGGTAAGACTTCAATGAATGCTGATTTCCTCTGTTTCTTCTGCTCATCTTGTGCCAAATTTCTCCCTGGGGGTGACACTCCTGCTCTGAGAGTATTATTTATCTGGGGAGGGCCCAGCTGCAGTTGCAGCAGAAAGGAGAACCCCAGTTGTGTTGCATTCCTGGTCTTTCCCTGCTGCCCTCTGGGCTGTGCCGGCACCTTGGGCTGCAGTGGAGAGCTCCCCCTCCACTGCTTTGTTTCCTCCTCGGTGCAACTCACGTGAGTGTGCCCTTGCTGATGACTTGCTTGGAATGAGTGTCTCCACCCCTGAGATCTGTCACCAACTATAATTAGGGAGCTGCTTTCTCAAGGCAAGGGCACAACCACAGGCCAGAGACACACAGGACCATTGGGAAGTGACCCCTGCTCACAGCCTGCCTTACCATTCAGTCTCTGCGTCTGCATTTGGCAGCTGAGGCAGCCTGGCAGCTGTCACTACAACACTGCAGTCTCCTTTCTCTTTCAAACTGAGCAGGAATGTGGCTCTCCTGATGTGGCTGATGCTTCCTGAGGGTGTATTCTCAGCAGACATCCTGAGAAATCTGTTCCAATTAGTTTTTCCTCTACAGGACAGAGTCTAGCAATTAGCTGCCCCAGTAGGAGCACAGGGTAGTTCTAAATGTGGTATTCTTTAAAGGCTTTTTCTCAAAGTCCCTTTGTGTGGGAAATAGTGTCTGCACAGCAAAAGGGGTTACAGAGATTCCTACTTGGTATTTGCTGGAGGGAAAGGCTGTAGGATGCTACAAGGATTTGTGTTCTTGGAAGGTGGTGGCTGCTTGGAAGTGTGGTGCTGCCACAGGAATTGGTGGGTTTGGTTTTCTTCTGTCCTCTCTCCAGGATATGGAAAGTCCTGCAAAAAAGCGACTACGGACAGTGGCAAAATCTTCAATTCTGACCCAGCCAGAGGGCAAAAGTGTTGGTCCAACAAAGAAGAAGGTGACTTTTGACTCAAACCTAGCACAGTGTGATAAAGAAGGAAGCAGCAAGACCATACAGCCAGTGACCAAAGGCATGTCCCTCAAAGAGACTGCAGACATCGTTGTCAAGTACTTGACCCCATTCTACAAGGGGGGCAAATTTGCTTCCAAGGTAGGGCATAGCTCCAGGTCTTCTTTAGCAGAAGGAGAATTCATCTCTCTAGGGATCAGAGGCTCTAAGAAGGGGGACATGATCTGGATCCCACCTTTCATTTCCAAGCTATGTTTTGGTATGTGCTGTTTTAGTGACTCCAGGTGCAGCAACTCCTCTCTCCCACAAAAGGGTTGGTGTTTGTTGGTTCCACACTTACTCGTGATTGTTCATATTTTCACATTAAACCCTGGCACCTGTGGAGTAGCAACAGCTCAGGTTCAGTGCTGGTGTAGTTTCCTTGCTGTGCCCTGCGAGGCAGGATGTGTGTGCCTGGGCTTCTCCAGCACTGCAGGGCCAGGTGTGTCTGCAGGTGTGTGTTCAATCTAGGAGTGGTTTGTGCTACAGCCACTCTGTGCTAAGGGCAAGACAAACATGGAAACAGACTGGTGAGGTAACTGGTGCCTGCTTTCTGCTCTTCATCTTCCCCAATGCTGCAGGATCTGTTCAAGGGCTTTGCCAGGCACCTGTCTCACTTACTGACCCAGGAGCAGAGCCCCGCTCGCAAGACAGGTACATCTGGGGCTATTTCAATGCCAGATGGATTCATGGCTTTAGAGGGGGCAGATGTCTTAAGTATCAACTCAAAAGATGGTGTTTCCTCTCTTGCAGTGAAGGAGGAAGCACAGAGACTCATCAAGGAGTTTTTCAAAACAAGGCTCAGGTGTGAGAGTGAGGCAGACTGGGAGGAGCTGCAGAGCTTGGAGAGCTGATCCCTGCTGCTTGTTGGCTCTTCCTTCCTCCAGCAGCACCACCAGGGGATGTGGAAGAACTCAGCCATGGAGGGTTTTATGAGACTGCAGGAATGAGATTTATTTTTCTTTTCCCCACTGCTCACTTTCTTTTGCTCACTTCTGTCCTTAGTGACACACACTCCCAGGGAACCAGTTTTTGTGAACTCATGGTGAGTTTCCCCAGTAAGTGGGGTGCTGAAACCCTTGAGGACCAAGAGGTGTGAAGTTGTACCTGCTGTGTTTGTTAGGGACTGCTGCCTTGGATGTTCTGCACTGTCTCCAACCTCTACTCCCTGCAGCAGTCTGGGCAGGGCTCAGACTTTCCAGCTGGGACTCTGCTTTGGGATGGCACCTTGCTTTCTAAATGGCTCCTCCCCTCGTTCCCCGTCTCTTATTTCAGTGTCACCAATAGAAGCCTTATGCTACAAGTTCTCATGCTTTGCTCAGGGCTGCCAGTGACAAACTCAATGTTTGAGTTCCTGGATGGAATATTTTCCTTTGAAGGGCAAGAGAGGAGCATTTTGTTATTACTGTAGAGGCAGTGTTTGCTTTCTAAAGGAGGAGAAACTCAGATTCTTTTTCTTTTAATGTGAACTTCTTTAACTTTGTCTAGTTCTGTCTGCCCTTTAATTTAAGTGGTGATACCCTTTCAGTATTAACCTCTGCAACACTTCCAGCCTTTGCTTGTAATCCCTAAAGCCATATTTGCTCCCTGTACCTCACCAAAAGTCTGCAGTACAGGGGGCAATGCTGCTGTTACAGCCGGGTAAGGTTCTGCTGTGACCCTCAAATTGACACTGTGGTACCGCTGCTGCTATGTTTATATGGAACCTGAACCTGATTCCTTGGCACAAGTCCTTCCTGTTGGATTTTTGTTGGATTCTGCCTCTATTCTACACCTACAGGGGCTGGTGGCCTCAGGCTCTAGCACTGCCTGAGGTATCTGCAGCCTCAGAGGCTGCCCAGGGGTTTGGATCACTGTATTCCACAGATGTATTTTTTTAAATGTTCTGAAGGGTACATGCAGAACTGACAATAAAGCAATGTTATAACTGCTGTGGATTGTTCCTGGAGGCTTTTTCTTACCACTCAGTCACACAGACTGGTCAGAGGTACATTAGGCAGCACTCAAAGGGAAGCACCTGCCAGGGAAGATGCTGTAGTTCCCACTGGCATCAGCTCACCTGGAAGAGTGTAACTGTGCATCAGGGCTTGCATTGAGCACCCTCAGATCTATCCCCCTTCCCTGCCAACAGTGACAACATTTTCCTCAAGCTTTGGCCATTACCTGCAGTGAAGTTTTCCCAGGTTAGACATAAGATCTATCATATCATACTTTCAAAACATCTCTGTGATTATTTTATTGCAATTTCCTAAAGGGAAGTTACTCCTCAGGTCAGTAGGAGAGCTGCAGCAATAAAAATAAATTAAATATTTTTGTACAACCCAAAACACTTCAGTATAATACAAGTTCTGTTTGAAGATGTTTCCTCCATGGGCATGGAGCCATCATTGAAGCCTGACAGCTGCATGGTCATGACTGACTTCTTTATAGTAGAGGGAAGCATATGCATATAATTATGTCAGTGAGAAATTAATTAACAATAAACTTCCTTACCATTGCAGCTCAATCTGTGCCCCAGCATATGTGTTGATTGTATTATTAACACTGATCTGTTTTTCAATTAGGATGCTTTCTACAAACTCCTGCTTCACCAGTCCTGCTACAGGACCTCTGCATATCAATTCAGAGACAAATCTGGCTCCTGGAAAACACCAGCAGCCAGTGCAGGCATTGCACGGCCTCAGCTGGGCATTGGGGTACACAAATCTCTAGCAAGCACCAGGCTTTCTCATGATAATTAATTCAAAACGGAAAGGAGGAGTTGCATAGTGCAAAGCTTGAAGGCAAGTGCTTGCTTTGGGACAGCTGCTCTTTGTTGGAACGGGCTGCGGTGTGGAGAGGCCCTTGGGGTTTGTTCAGCCACGGCGTGGATTGTTTCAAGGAAGTGCTTGGGGACTGAATGGCCGGTCACGAGGGTTATGGTCACTCCATCAACAAACACTGTGGTGGTGTTCTTAGAAAGCAGCTGGCCGAGGTCATGGGTGTCTTCTGGAAGAGTTCTGTCCCCGAGACAGGTCAGGGAGCACTGATCAAGTTCAGAGAAAGGGAAGCAGTGCTGTTTTCCTTGGCCATTCTCCTCCTTTTAGGCTCTAGGAGTGCAGCTCTGTTTTATCCAGGATGACAACAATCGTGTGGTACAGTTCTTTGGCCTGTCAAAACACAAACCACCATCAATCACTCTTTGCCCCAGAAAGAGCTGCTCCCCCTAATTAAATATTCCCATCAATCACTTCCCATAATTCAGTATCAGCCATGTGCTGGGACCAAGCTGCACTTTGGAGCCTGGGAAATGCAGCGTCCCCCTCGTCCTTCGGGACTGGAGAGAGGAGCAGCAGCACCGTCCCTCAGCAGAGGCTCAGCCGGGCAGGGGAGGGCGATTTGTGAGGTGCCAGGAGGAAGCTGCAGGTCCAGGCTGATCTCACCTGTGACAGTTCCACCCACATGGCCTTGGGGCTGGCAGGGGAGCCATAGTTGAGCTCCAGGCCGGGAAGGCCCCCGTCGGAGATGGGCCTCAGGGTGCGCATCTTCTGCAGCTCCTTCAGGGGAATGACCTGGGACACCATCTGCGAAAGGGAAAAACCACCAGCCACTCTCAGGAGCAGTCCCTACAAGTGAAACCATCTGATTCTCACCACAAGTCCCCTCAAGAGCCTGTTGAAAGCTGAGGGAAGGTCTGGGGCACAGGGTGGTGTGTGCAAGATACAGGGCAGGCTCCAGCACAGCCCTGGAACTCCCACAGGATTGGGACAAACAGGAATGTGTCCTACATTTAAGTTTTACTGTGGATTGTGCTTGTTAGCATGAACACTGGACTTACAAAAGAGCCCATGGCAGTAATGCCTGTTCTACACTCTCTTGCTCTGGCCAGTGCTGTTGTCAGAGTGGCTGTGATGCAGGGAAGTCCAGCCTCTTTCTGCACAAGTTCTTCTAAAAGTCAAAGTTAGTATCCGACAGACATCAGGGGGAACTGTCTGGCATACCTGGGTGGTGCCATCAACCACAATGATCTCCTCCTTGTTCACACCAAAGAAACAGGGCGCAGGGACCGTCTCATCGCTGATTCTCTCCACGATGAAGGTGGTGTAGCCAAAGAAAGGCAATTTCATCACGTGCTCTAGAAGAGAGCAAAAAGTGGCCTGAGGGCAGCAGCTTCCAGCCAGCAATTTACTGCACCAGACTGAGGTGGTCAAAGCTGTCAGTGTTCCCACAATTTTTTACATTAAAAAGTAATATTGTCAACTTCTGCCTCCCTCCCTAGCTTCTGAGACTCAATTTTCAGCAGCCTGCGTGGATGTCCTGTCCTTTTCTGACCTGAAAACAGATGTGTGTCCAGAATATCAACTAAAATACAGCTTGTACACAGCTCTGAAAATCCACTGCAGGCTCTTACAATAGATGGAACTTCTACCAGGACCACCATACTTGGGAACAAGTTCTAATCCACAGTGAGGGGCTCTCAGGGAATTCTATTGTCATGGCCCATTCCAGGCTCCAAGAATCATCAACAACCTCATGAACTGTCCCCAAAGTGCATTCAGAGCAGCTTCCAGAAACTGGAACAGCATAGAAACTGAAGCAGATCTGGATGTCTCCTCACCTATGAACTGGATTTTTGCATCCAGTGGCTGGAGGGGCTGCCTCGTTCTCAGCAGTGTGGCCACGTGGTTCTGCAGAGCCTTGGAGCTGATGGAGGGCTGCAGGGTCTTTGGAGTGTATTCCTTCAGCTCTTCCCTGTGCCAAAAAACAGATTCTAATTCACCCCCTGCCCAGCTAAAATCAAACATCAGCCAGGGGATTAAGAGGAAGGAGGGGATGGGGCAGCAATTTTCCACTGTATATCTGGAACAAGGGTGAAGGGGGAGAGGAAGAGCACAAGAGTGCCTGCATTGGGTAAGGTGGAAGGAGACATCAGAGACAGTGAGACCACCCTTGTCCGCAGAGAATTCAGCTGTGCAGCACTGACCAGTGCGTGGAGAGAAATCTCTGCTTTCTGGGGAGAGCAAGAGCTCTTCAGTGACCAGCAGGGTTATGCCACTTCCCTGCTGCTGGTGCTTTAAGGGGATCTATGGAGGCATTACCTCAACTCCGAGTCAAAGTGCATAAGGAAAGGAAGGAGTGGCAAAGTACAGCTTGGAACTGCAGGACTGAAGGTTTCCAGTATCCAGGGCCAATTTAGTTCCCACTGGGCATCTCACTACAGATTTCAGGTGTCCAGGGTTGAAACCTCTGACACTTGTGAGAGGGAACAAAGGAGGATTCACCCGAACCATGAGCTCATCCCCTTCCTTCTTGGTGTTACAAACCCATGGCAGTCAAATGAAATGACCAGGGCACCCTCATGACCCTCTCTGTTCTCCAGAACTGGGCATTTCTTAATTATCCAGAGAGAACTTCCAGGTACCTGCCCCTAACTCCTGTGGTGCTTATGGCCATCACAGAGAGAGATCCCCTCTGCCACAGACATACCTGGAGGGAGCAGAGTTCTGCTGCTCTGCTTTGGCCCAGTGCTGGAGCATTGCCAAAAGGCCCACCTGCATCTCCATTTCTTTACTCTGGCTCAGCAGGATCCTCCCATTCAGGTAATCCCACAGCATCTGAGGGACAGCACAGCAAAGAGGCCTTTGTAAAACCTGCCAGAGGGTACAGGCAGGTCTGGGCAGTGCCAGGCTGCACAGACCCACATCCTGCCTTGCTGATAATGCAAAACAAAGGCTCTCTGGGCTCAGGAAGAGCCTGGGGAGCTGCACGATGTGTGGAACAGCACTGCTGCAGGCTAGGGCCGAAGGCACAGAGCCTTCCTGGCATCCATAGCTTCAGGGTTTAGTCACTCCCAGAAACAGCACACAAAGCCTATCAGCCAAAGCCCTCCTGCCTTTTCAGCCCCCTTGGGACATTCCTGTTGCCCTGGACACTACATCTGCCCCTGCTAGGGAGGGTCCTGCTCTTGCTTACCTGTCCATAATGGACATCTGTGTAAACCTGGTTGTCAAAGTGCAGAGGTGTCCTCCAGATGAGCCTGCGTAACGTCACGGAGACCTGCTTGTCCTCCAGCAGGTAATCATGGACATACTCCTCCAGTTTTATTGGCCTCACCATTTTACCTACATGACACAGAGAGAGGGTCACCCATCCCTCTTGGTGGAGAGGCTGGGACAGGAGCCTTCCTGCACACCTCAGTTCCACCCTGCCCTTAGACTCCAACCATCAGCCGTTCCAAAGGGACACGGAGCCACACACCTCTTTCAGGAACAAGCAACAGCCCCTGAGAAGGACCAATCCTTGACCCTAATACAGATGGAAACTGCTTAAGAGGACCCTCCCAGGAGCCAGCAAGGGGCAGAAGAACTGTTCCAAGCAGGAGCTGTGATGCTCCCTGTTACAGAGGCTGCTGGAAAAGAGAAGCTCCATGCTGGTCTCTACTTGCCAAGATTTTTGTCGTCACTCCTGATAGCAAAGAGAACAAAGTCCTGTATTTCCTGCTGTTCACCTATTCCCATCTTCTCACAGATCTCCTGCAAGAGCTCCTTGGCCACCTGAAGCAAGGAAAGAAGGAAATGAATACCATGACCAGGCAAGCCCAAGAGCTGGTAGACACATTATTCCATGTCAGATAAGAGATTTCTCTGGTGTGGCTCAGAGTCCAGACCAATGAAGGAATTCACAGCTGGAAACTCACAGTGAATGTCCTGATCCTGGTGAGGTATTCTATTCCTCCAGGCATCAGCACCACCAGCCTGCGGGCACCGCGTCCCTTCTGCAAAGGACAATGTTCAGGCAGCGAGACACGCAGGGTCCCATCAGCCCCACATTTGTTTCTCCTTCTTCTTCCTCATCCCTGCCTTCCATTGCTTGTCCATAGCAGCTGCCTCTTCCCTGCCCACTCCATGGCATTGCACTTCCCAAGCTCCTTCCAGCCACATGCTCCATTTCCTCTCCTGGAACACCAACTGCCCCTGTCACACTGCACGTGGCACCTCCAACAAAGCCTCTTCCCCTTCCCTTTTCCCACCATCCCCACTTCCCTGCCCCTCCATACCAGCAGCGCCTCCATCTCCACAGGGAAAGGGAGGTGCCGACGGCCCCCATACAGGAAGTTTTTCCGCAGGTTGCTCTGGCAGATCTTGGCTATATCTGCAGGAAAAGGAAAAAGCTCCATGTGCTGAGCCAAACAGAGAACTAAATGTCGTGTCCTGTGGTGTTGGGTCATCCTGGCTGGGTTGAATTTAACCCCTGGTCACTGCTAGGGGAGCAAAGAGACTTGACCTCACCTCCCACCCTGCCAGGACACATCGAAACCATGACAGTGTCCAGGACAGAGGAATGACAGGATGGGGGGGGTTAGATTTGGAATATTTGCTTTACAGGACACAAACAGGCTCACCGTGGTGGGTGCTGGAGGGATCACTGCTGGCCAGCTGCAGGAACTTGGTGGCATAGGGCATGAGGATTTTGGAAGGCAGGAAGTACCCAGTGAGCAGGTTTAGGAGCAACCAGCCCCGCAGCTCGCTCTCCCTGCAGAACAGAAAGGACTGTGGGCACCTTGGGACAAGACAATTCCTGCTCAAAGTGAGCCTGGGCCCTTCTGAACACCTCTGGCAGTTGGCAGAAAAGGAGGTGTCAGCCCTTGGTCAGAGGTTTTTTGTGCTGAGCAAGAGATTGATTCAGTTATTCCAATAGCAAGGAAAGAAAGGGAACAATCAAGGCCACTCCGATGCCACTGCTGCCACCTCACAGGGCAGTGTGGAGCCAAGCCAGTCCTTGACTTTATCAATTCCCTAAGGCTGGGAGGAGGAAATCAGGGCTCTGAGCAGCACCACGACCTAGAGCCACCAGGAATGTTTACTGGTGCCCAGATAGATCAGCAGCCAGAAATACAAGGAAAAATAGCCACTAAAGTGAAAATGCCAGACCCAGTGACTGGCAAAATTCCCTGAGTGCTCAGCAGGAGCTTCAGCACTGGAGCAGCTGGGGACAACACATCATGAGGGGACACCCTCTCCTCTGGCCCTGGTGTCCCTGCAGCAGATGGCTCCTCTCAGCTGTGCACACACAGGAGCTGGCAGTGCTGATACTCACTGGTGAGGGTTGTGGGTGACCTGTTTGATGGCCTGGCAGTAGACCTCATCGTGCAGATCCTCCTTCTCCTTGCACAGCTGCATCCAGAAAGGAGAAAACAGCATCAGAGAGGGAGTGAGAGTATCAGAGACATCCCCAGGTAATTTCTGTGCCCTTCCTCTCCCAGCTTCAGAGCTCTGCCAGTATGGCTTAAAGCTTGGGCTTTGCAGCCTCTGGTCTCCAGTGCTATTTAGGCTCAAAGAACCTAAGAGAGAGGAGAGACAGGTTGTGCTCTCATCCAGACAGTGATATCCAGGGAAACCATTGACATGCAACCCCTCCCCATAGTCCGTTTCAGCTCCCTTCCTCATGTAGGAGGTGGCATTATGGCTCTCCCTGCTCTTTTCCTTCCCAGCAAGGTCTTGGCCCTCCATTCCCGTTGGTGCCTCCGCACTTTTCCCAGGGGAAGCTCACAAACCTGAAGGATTTCATAGATGCATTGGACCTCAGCCTCGTGTTTTGGTTGCTTGTGTTTTGGCTGATCTCCCATGAACTGCATCAGCGCTGCAAGGCAAAGCCTGGCCTTTAGTCTGAGCAGGGGTGGTTCTGCCATGGGGCTGGCAGTGGGCAAGGAAATGTCCTGAAAACTTCTCTGCTGTTACAAGGCTTGCACGGGACATGTGGAGTCAGCCCAAAGCCCAGACAGTGTTCTGGGACACTTTGCACTCAAGGCAAACTCCCTTTTGCTGGAAGTTTTCAGCAAGGACACAGGAGGTTATGAACTGCAGAAATGCCTTAGGAGGGGCCCTCCTTGCCCAGTTTCCACTCCCACTGAGCCCCACAACGTCTGTGTGCCCAGTCCGACCACCCCACTCCCCCCCCACCCCCTGCAGCGCTGTGTCCCAGGGAGATCCTTACTCTGGAAGTTCTTGGTAGCCAGCTCGTTCAGCTCACTGTCAGAGTACTGGAGCAAAGGCACCTGGATTGGGACCTACAGGGATAACACAGGGATAAACCAGGGGTGTGGGTCACACAGAGTTGTGCCCTGCAGGCTTCACCAGAGACTTGAGCTCCCAGGACCCCACAGGCAGCACCGAAGAGTAGGGGACACCTACACTTGTCCAGAGACTGCAGCCAAGGATCTGTTCTTTGGACATGTGGGGACAAAGCCAGAGGCAGGGCTGGAGCTGGCATTCTGGCTGTGGCCAGGGGGAGAGACTGGGCTCACCTTGGTGTGCCGCACCAGGTCAGCTACACTCTTCTCAGCAGACGTCCCCTTCAGGCCCTGCCTACACAGAGGAGAGGGAACATGCAGTCCAAGAAATACCCCCAGAAACGGCCTGGTGTGGGTCAGGCTACCCAGGTCCTGTTTGGGAAGGAGCACAGCCTACTCACATGGACTGAGCCTCTCGGAAGTAAGTGGTGGCGAAGTCAATCATGGTGTAATGGTCGCCAGCAGGGACTAACATGGTGCTATTGGCTTCTGATGTCAGGCTGAGGACAGAACTCTGCAGGAACACCACCAAACCTACTCTAAAACATCAGCTGAGGAGCTGCAGTGTGTATTCTCAGCTGCCAGACCTCATCTGTGTGTGGTGCCTCCCCTCCAACACTGTGATGGATTTGGGTGTCTCATCTGCAAAGACTAAGCACTCATCACCTTCCCTCTGCCCTCAGAGGTCGGGCACTACCAGAGCCACGGACCCACCCTGGCAGCTCGCACAGAACCCGCCCATGTCCCCTGGAAGTTCCTCCCCAAGGACTGCTCACCTCCCTGCTGGTGTTCCTGCTCTCTGGGGAAGCTTTTGTGTTCTTCTGCTGCTCTGCCCGTCTGTCCATGCTGGTGCTGAGGTAATCAGGGGCAGGAGCCAGCTGCACCAGGCTGGTGGGGAAGAGACCGCAGCGGCCACCGGTGGAGCCGAACTGCCACCCTGGAAAAGCAACGGAGAAAGAGTCAGGAACCAGGGCAGCTGCCAAGAGAAACGAGCACTGAAGCTCTCTGCTGGCAAAGGAGAGCATCAGACTCACCAGGCTTTCCTGCATCCTAAGGTAACATATTTAACTTATATATTCCTGTAACTGAGGCAACTGGGACAAGGCTTGTCTGGCAGAGCTGGAGGCTGATGGTGCCAGCCTACCCTGTATTCCTCTGGTTCTGGGCACCATGGATCCGGCAGGCCCTTGATCCAGGTCCTGCCAATCCCAACAAACCCCCTCACCTGGCTCCACGCCCTGCATGGGCAGCAGCTGGATGAGGTCGCCCTTCTTGAAGCTGAGCAGGCTCTTGTCATCCACGATGTAGCTGCGCAGAGCCACGACATAGTTGGTGTCCTGGGGAAAGGGCCATGGCCAGGTCAGATCTCATCCCAAGGATGTGAAGGGCTCAGATGATGTCATCCCATGGACACTCTCAGGTTCATCTGGGAAACCACCTTCATCCCCTACTGCACTCCAGCTGCTGCCTCACCTGCCTCAGCTCCTGCATGAAGAGTTCCACCATGGCCTTGATGCACAGAGCCTTCGGAGAGTGCAGGATGAGCTGCTCTGTCTTCAGGGAGAACTCCAGGGAATTGCTGCCCTTCATCTCCACTGACAGCACGTCTGCAAAGCTGGGAACACAAGCCAGCGTGCTCAGGCTCCTTCTGCCAGAGCTTGGGACGCAGAACATGGCAATGGGAGCCCATTCCAAGGACTGGGAATGCAGACATGCCTCAGCGTGCTCCATGCTGGCCTTTCACCAGCTGCTCATGGCTGTCACCCTGAGGAGCTCCCTGTGATGACGCACACGGGGCTGCCTCACCCCCAGCACTCGCTCGTTGTAAGCAAAGCTCAGGGTAGGAAGGAAAAGGAAAAGCCAGGCTCATTAGAAGGAGGGTCAGTGAGTTACAGCTGGCCTAGGACAATCCTAGAGAGCACTGCACAACTCAGAATTTTCAGCTCCCCCATTCAGTTTGCCTCCAACACCCTGTGTGACACCCTGTGTGGCACCCTGTGTGACAACACAAACTGTCCCCCTGCAGCAGCCAGGGCCCTTTTGCTCACCAGTAGCTGCGAAGGATCTTGAGGTGCTCAGGATGGTATCCAGCTGCTTTCTCCACCTTCAGCAGCCTCATGCCCCGATGAGAAACACCCAGGATCTGCACATCACTTCCCTTTTCACCCTGTAAGGGAAGTGCAGCACAGAGAATCGAAGGCTCCATCCCACCTGCACACGTGGCACCAGGGAAAGGAGATGCCACACAAGAGGTGTGAAACCCTGCAAGGTATGGGAGGTACAGAATCACTGCAGAGTGGCCAGGCAGGAGGACAGAAAGAGTGAACTGAAGCCACAGCTAAAGCAAGCACACGGTCTGGTGAGAGAATTAAGACTCACCTGAACTGGGAAAAGGCGAGAGAAATAGTTGGCCCAGTTGTCCCGAGCAGCCACTACAATCCTCTTCTTTATCCCATCCTCCTGAATGGACTGGGCATTGTTGCCAACTCCGAACTCCACTAGCGGGGTTACAGAACAGTTACTTGCTCAGAAAGACAAAGGTGGCCAAGTCTCCCTCTTCCCAGGGATTCATTCCCAGCAGCCCCTCAGTGTTTACAGCACAGCAAACCACATGCAGAGGACACTTGCACATACCAGACTACTACTGGTTTCCATCCCTTTCTCCATGAAGATCATGTCAGAGATGACAGTTGGAATTTGAAACAAATCAAAATCCTATCCTTGGGCTTTAGTTTCCTCTCCCAACAATAAACATTTCAGAACTAAGTTTTTCTGGCTCACAGGAATTTCAGGGCCATTTGGAACAAACCAACATTCCTACACTGCACTCTACAAATGTGCTTTCCTGCTGCAGTGACAAACATTTCTCCTCTGCCCTAAGTCCTGTCTGAAAGGCTTGGAGGCCAGTTTCTCGTGTCAGACCAGAAGCTGGGGTGGGCACAGAGAGGAAGGGGTGATGGGGCTGTTAATTACTCAGCAGGTCTTTCATCTTGCGCTTCTCCTCCCTGGAGATTCGAAAGCTGGACTCAGAGAAGGTGTCACGGATGATCTGCAGAGGAAGGGAACAGAGAGGCTTCCACTGCAAAGGCCACCCCTGGCTGTGCTGGAGCATCTGAGGCTGTTAAACTGAGTCTCAGAGAGGGGTGAACAGGGGGTGGACTGGAAGGATCTGGAGAAGAGACTTGCACTGCTTGGGATGGAGAAGTGAAGGTAACTTGTGCAGTGTAACTGTGGAGTGTTTTGTCCCCAGAGAGACAACTGGCCTTGAGCCACACTCCAGTGCTTACCTGTTCACACAGCAAGTTCAGACAATAAGGGTGGCTGAAATTTTCTTTGGGGTAAAACACCTGCAAGAGGAGGATAGTGGTGGTGTTACAGATATTGCAGAAGTAGCTCCCCAGGGATGTTCTGCAATCCATATGCCCTGCTGCCAGGGAGGAGTGAGTTTGTCTCCTAGGACAGGCAGGGAGGAGACACTGTGAATGTCAACAGAAAGACCAGGAGTGAAGGACCAAAACCTGAGTGATCAGACCAAGGGATGAACCCTGGTGAGTTTAGCACACTCTCCAATACTTGATTTTAAACACATCTGTCCTATTTTAACGGGAAAGCACCAGGCAACAACAAATTCAGTTTTAGATTTCTCAGTGGTCTGTGGAGGAAGGAAAGGACAGGTAGAGAAACTGAGACACAAGCGTCAGTAAGGCAGAGCAGGACCCGGATTCCCCGTGACATGATCCCCTGCCTCCAACTCCTATGTCTGTGATCCCAGAACTATCTTTGTGCTCTTATCTTACATTGATATGACCAAAAAAACCCATTTTAACCAAAGATGGGATGAGCTCCCCCCCCACAGCCAATCCTCAGCTAAGGAACTGAACCTCTTTGCGCAGAAAAATTTTCCAGGCAGGGTCGGCATAGGAAAAGCTGACACTGGTGGTGAGCTTGTACAGCTGGGTCTTGATCCCATCATCACCTGCCACTGTCACAGCAGAGTCTGTGTGGGGAGAAAGAGCAATGAAGATGGCCTGTGAGGGCTACAAGGTCCTTTCAACCCACCAAAGACCTACCAGGAGAAAGGGGCGGTTCCTGATTGAATATTCCTGTCAGAGACTCTCCTGAAGGTCAGTGACCAGCTCATGTGAGCACAAACCAGTCATTCCCAGAATTTCTGGTAGCATTTACACTTCCTGTATTAGCCACAAACTTCAATGCTAGGAACAGAAACACTCCAGGCACGGGGAGCACTCAGCCTCCCATGCAAAATACTCCTCTGGTGCTGGAGGCTGAACACACGAGTTTCACTTTGTGTCATTATAAACAGGCTGCTAAAGGTTTCAAAGAGACTAAAAGTTCTCCCCTGAGCTTGGAGGCTGCAAGGTTCTGGTACAGGGGGCCCAAAACCAGCACTGGGATTGTCTCTCTGCAGATGTGTTAAAGACAGGCTCAATCTGAAGGCAGCTGTTCAAAGCTGTTACTTTATGAGGTAGGAATGTCTTCATTTAAGCACTTGAAACTCTCAAAACTTCAGAGTTCATAGACAATGTAGTAATTCCCATACTTCAGCTGTTTCTATATCCCTATTCCAAAACATGAAGGAGTTTTTCAGGCTAATCCAGTCACTTTGATTTACTTTCACAGGACTTCCTAAAGAATTATTTTTTAAGAGAGGAGGAGCGAACAGGGAAATTCTTTTATACCAGGGAAGCTGCTGCAGGATGGAGTCCTTCAGTAATGTGTTTGACTGACTGTTCCTTGCAGGTTATGAAATGTGATGCTGATGAGAATTTTAAACAGCTTGAAATACGCTGGTACAGGTATCCAATGTATAAAATTAATTCAGGCTCACACTGAAATTCAGAGGCAAAACTAAGACTGAATAACACTTCCAAACTACTGCTGATAAGCATTAACTCTACTCTTTTTGCAGTGGGCGGCATCCAAACCCTCTTTGTGTGTCCAAGGTCTCCCAGGCTCAGCCTCCTCTGAGAAACATTCCCTCATTCCTCAGCCTGTCTCTAAGATCCCTCCAGAGGTTTGTAAGGTGAAAGACCTGGCTCCCCATTCCTCCCTGGTTTAAAGTCCACCCACTAATTGCCACTTTGATAATTATGCTTCAGGTAAACAATAAAAGTGTTGTGGGCTGGACCTTGATAAAGGTGTAGCCCAAAGGACCTTTCTATTTTTAGCTGCATTTTTCAGAAGGGAAGAGTTAGAGCTGGGAAGTGCCACGCTGGTTGCTGGGCCAGGCTGGAACTCGGACATGTCTCAGATTGCTCACAGACCAGGTTGCCCCATCTCCCTGGGCTCACACAGCTCACTCAGTCCCTGGCCCACTGGCTGATGCCAGGACCTGTGCCATGACCCTCCTGGGCTGATTCCAGCCCCATCCCCTCCCTGCCCTGCTACCAAATCCCACATGGGTGAAAGCAATACTCACCTTTCCCTGGGGATTCCTGCCTGCCTTGGTCCTCAGGCATTGGTGGGGGAAGAGGGGGAGCACGAGGGGCCTGGGAGGCTGGTGGGGCACCCTCTGGTCTGAAGATGGACAGGAGAGGCAACTGCTTTTCCTTGATAGAGCTGGAAGCTGCGCCTGGCTTGGGCTTGACAGGTGGAGGTGTTTTCTTCTCTTGTGGCACAGGAGATGGCTGCGAGACAGCAAATCCATTTGAGCCAGTCTTTCCCTGCATTCCTGGGCTCTGTCCCAACACTGCTGTTCCAAGTCATTCTCAGGCAGCAGCCCACCCCTAGAGCAAGATCTGTGTGAACAGCCCACCACTGCCTTTAGATCAACACAAAATCTACAAAGAGATGATCGACCAAACCCAGAGGACCACATATTTGAGATCAAAGCCTCTGGTTTGGAAGGGGAAAAAGGACGTTAACAAGCCAAAGCCTTGATGCCAGACGTGGAGAACATGAGTTGCTTGCTTCCAGATCAGCCTTAAGCATCTCACAATAGGACTTGCTGCTCCAGAGCCTTTTCTTCAGGACCTCAGATGACTTTACAGACTGGAATCCAGACTAGGGTGGGCAGCACCATGGTGTGAGCTCCCAGGTGATTTCTCATCTTATAACCCAACCAGAAATCACCTGGCTGCTACTGCAGCACCAGGGAGATCCCAGCCTGCTGGAAATGGGATGGACAGGCTCCCTCTGATGAGCTCTTAAAGGGACCAGAGAGCAAAGAACTCACTGATCGGTGAGGTGAGGAGTTCACCATTCCCAGCTTGGCCAGAGCCTCATTTTTGGGGTCATTCTTCTTTATAAACGGCTTGGATACTCTCCTGCAAGGCAACAGGGAACAGCATTACGGGGGTGGGGCACGATGGAGCCTCGTGGCAGAGCTGAGATAGAGAACCCCCATCTCCCTGCTGCCCACAGGGGGGATCCCACACTCTCACCTGGTGGGCTCGATGGGCTGGGGCTCGGGGGCTGGTCTGCTCTGGTACATTTTGATGATGTTCCCGATCTCACGGCTGGGTGCAGGACGTGGCTCGGGGCCCGAGGGCTTCACTACAGGTGGCTCCTTCTTCGGTTTTGGCATCTCCTTTTTTGGCTTTGGCTCAGGAGGTGGCAGAGGGGAAGTAGGAGCTATTGGGGTGACAGCTTTAATCAACAGACCAGCAAAGACAAAGGAGAAATCCCTTTATCTCATTTGACATTCCCTTTCTTTCCCTCTGATGCTGACTGGCCATGACCTTCCACTGCCTTGCTTTGGGATCCCACTTCCCAAAGCTCAGACTCCCAGAAGAGCCAGAGCCTTTCCTCCTCTGCCTAAATCCTGGCCTGATGTTCCTGGAAAGTTCTTCCTTGTCAACCTGCTTGGGTCTCCACTGCACAACATCTTACCTGGCTCTTGTTTAGGGACAGGCTTCACTTCTTTCCTCTTCTCCAGCTCCTCTTTTTTCCTCTTCTCCTGCTCTTCTCTTTTCTCCTCCTCCTCCTCCTCCTCTGGCTGGGGTTTTGCTGGAGGAGTCCAGGTTTTGCTAGGTCTGACTTTCTTCACTCGGATGCGCTGCTCTCCTGCACAGAAAGGGGGACTTGAACTAGTCAAACCCACACCAAAAACCTGGCACTGATGGCACAGTTCCCACTCTTGCTGAAGTCAGCAAAAATCTGTTTTCTAGAGTGAGGGAGAACATGACAGTCACAAGCCCAGAGATTTCTAGAAAACCAGCCCAACAACAGCTCCCAGTCTGAATTGTAGCTAGCTGAACAAGAACCCCAAACTCCTGTACACAAATCATCAGCAGCTCCTGCAGGGACTAGCTGGGTTCCAGACAGGGAGACAAGAACACCTGGGCATGCCAGGAAGGTTGTAGAGCAAGGTGTCATGATGAGTGAAATTCCCAAAGTGGCAGACACTCACCCATCTTCTGGAAGTACTCTCTCTTCTGCTGGAAGGTTTCCCGAGGGTAGTCATCATCCTCACTGCTGGAGAACTTTTCTGTGTAGTCATAATCCTGCAGACAGTGCACAACTTGTTTAGTTGGCACCAGCCAGCAGCACCTCTGCAGGGCCCTTCAGCTCAGAGGTGATTTTGTCTCCAAAATTTCTGATCTAGAACCTCTCCACATCCAGGAGTGTCCCATTAGATCAGTTTCTAACACAAGGACCACTCAGCCAAGCACAGAGAAGGGGGATTATGTTAGATGCCCAACAGAGCTTGCTGCAAGATAAAGAACTCAGAGTAATTAATTTTCCTGTGGAAAAATTCAGCTTAACTGGAAATGAATTGGCCAACCCTGCAGCCAAACCTCCACAGAGCAAATGCCACCAAGGTTTGATCCTTAAAGACTCAGCAAGCAGAGTTTGAAAGGTCTCAGTATCATCAGTAAGCACAAATCTCTGCTCTCCTCTCTGCCAAACCACGGCCACACGTGAATGGACACAGAGCAAACACCAAACATGAAATTCAAACCAAATCCACCACAGCTGTTTGATTCTCATACCGGCTCTTTTGCCTTAGCTGGTGGCTCTGGAGACCTTGGTGGTGTTGCATCAGCCTGGCTGCTGGAAGGCTTCTTGGGTTTTGGGAGAGTGGCTGGGGCTGAGGCTTGTGCTGGGCTTGACGCCCTTGGCCTTGAGTTCTCGAGAGACTTTTGCCGCTTCTGCAGCTCCTGCTGCTGCTGCTGGGAAATGCTCATGGCTTGAAGGGTCATCTGCTGGGCCTGGGGAAGGAATTGCAATGTCCATGAGCTCTAGGCTACACAAACCCAGCCATCAGTCACAGGCTGTCCTGTTTTTTCACTGTTAATCACAAAACATCCACGTAGTGCACAGCGTATTTCCCAGTGCGTGGACAAGGCATGCCCAGGGAATCTTCTCCCACCTGGCCAAGGATGCAGAGCTCCTAACACCCCCCAAAGGCTCAGCTGCCAGCCTGGGACTGCCATGCACTCACAGGGATTTGCACAGAAAGCAGAACACTGCGGACCTTCATCGGTAGCAAATCCCACCTTAAAACCCCATGGGAATTACAGCTGAATCTTCTCAGGGCCTGCTCCTGTCCCTGCTCCTCACTCATCGATGGTGCCTCAGTGTCCCCATGGACACAAAGGGGCAGAAAGAGGGTTCCCAGGTTTGCAGTCGTGAATAATCCCCACTTTACAGAGCTCACTCCAGCACGAGAGCACAGAGTGACACGGAGCAGGCCCAAGGAGGAGGAGAGCTGGGCTCCCCCTCCGGGGCACAAACACCAATGTGTGGCTCTTCCCCAGTTCCTGGGCCCTTCCACTCACCATGAGCATGGCTTGCTGGTTGATAAAGGCTTGCTGCTGTGCTGCCAGCTGGCTGGGATCTACAGCTGGAACCATGGGCTGGGGCATCACCATGGCTGTGGAAGACAACACACACATCTTCAAAATCCTACAGGTGGACATTCCCCACAGGGCCTGAGCATCAGCCTGGAGTGTTCACTGAGCCCTTCACCCGACACTGAAATGCACAGGCTCCACTGACACCCCCCTCCCATCCCCTTCCCTCTACAGTTACAGACACACTGCTCTTACCTGGCATAGGTGCAACCCCACCAGCCCCCGGCATCATGGGCATGGCTGCCGGAATCCCCACCATGGAGGGCATGGGCTGGTAAACTGGTGCTTGAGTCATTCCAGGGAAGCCTAGAGGCAAAAGACCAAGTGGACAGTGCTTTTGGAGAATCCCGAATGAGAATATCCTGAGCAACCCCAGAGAGCACTTCTGGTGCTCTCCACATGCACCAACCACAGTGGGACACAGCAAAACTCAGGCGGAAAAAGGAAACCTAAGAAAAATGTGTGGCCTGCCAGATTTTAAATAGCAGCATCCAGACTCTGTTTCTGCAGCCTAGCTTAGGACACTACCATTCTTCATTATTAAGCTTATAAATAATTCCTGCCTGTATATGATTGCAGAGGAGGGTTTCTCTTGAGGGCTGGGACTGTCACATCCGTTTTGGTCTCTTTGCAGTGGGTGGCAAGGCTGGATGAACAATGAGCCCTGGCCTGGACGGCATGGTGTGTCATGTGGAGGAGCTGTGGTGAGAAAGGAATTCTTCTGCTCTCAGCAGTTGAGTCCCATATGGGGTCACAATCAAACCCCACTGAGTGCCAAGCCAGCAGAGCAAGGGGCGTGGGGGTCAGACCCAGCTGGGAGGAGTCAGCACACAGCACACATCTACTGAATCATGACGTCCTCACCAGTGAGAATGGCCCTGGGACGCCACGGGAAGATCATCATAGCCCTCACTCATGTCAGAAGCCACCTAAGTGACAAACTGGCTTCGGACAGTGATCTGTAATAGGGCTGGTCACGTTCCAGAGCCTCTCCAACAGCCAGAAGTGGTTCCAGTCTCAGGAATGACTGAACTGGATGTTCCCCACCTTTCTGAGACTGCTGAGTGTGTTCCTACTCATGCAGATTTGTCAGTGCCATTAATATATTGGTGTTTGACTCCACCCTGCTGCAAATGCCGGAGTTGTAGCTCCACAGAAACAAGGAAAAGTAAAGAAACCAAACACACACACCAGAACCTCTTCAGGGTTCAGACTTACTAACCCAAGGAATAGCTACAGATGATGGGAAGTTCTGTAAGGAAGTAACAAGAAAGATTAAAACCACCCCTGATAAAGGCACCAACTGTTCTGTGAAAGCATGGGGTGAATAGAGGGTGAATACACGACTTAAAAGTATTTGTCTAGGGAAGAGGTGGTCTGGGTCAGAAACAAGCTACCTGCTGCCTTGACCCAAAGACCAGCTCAAAAGAGAAATTAAAAGCACAACAAAGCAGTTCCCTTATCTAACACCTTCCCCAAGGCATCTGTCTCACCCGGGAGTGAGGAGTGCAGCCTGTGCTAAAGCCCAGTGCTCTTCATGAACCAGCTGAGCCCATGCAATAATTAGCGTTTAAGGGGCTCCCTGACTTGTGCTCACTGAAGGTCATGCGGTCCCAGAAGTTCCCGGCCGTCCCCATGCCCTTACAGACCTGTAGAAGGAAGGATTCCTCTCCGTGTGGGTCCAATCTTCCCACCTCCTTTCATGCGTCTGGTGAGAATCTCCCCGTTCTCCATATCCTGCATCAAAATAAACCCAAAACAGTTATCTGAGCTCAGAAGGACAGACTTCTCCGAGGGAGAGACATTCAAAGGCATGTCTGAGCTGAGCAGGGGCAGCGAATATGCAGGAAAAAGCTTGAAGGGCTCACAGGGACAGGGGAGCTGCAGAGAAAAGGCAGGAGGGAACATCAGGGGACTTACAGACACTCTGGAGCCCTGATGCAGCACCGGGCTGAAGAGATCATCCACATAGTGATCCAAGCCTACAGGGGTCCTCAGGTCATCTCTAAACCTTGGATCTGGGAGCAGAGAGAAGTCTGGTGACAAGGCAGGTAAGAAACATTCCCCTGCCTCCAGTCCCTATTAGTCATGTTTCAAAGTGGAGCTCTACAACACAAAGAATCACCAAACTCCCCCTCTGCCCTGATTCCCTGGCTGGGGCCCATCTGGCCCTTCCCAGTGTCACCCACAGTCCTGGGCTAAAGCTCACCTGGATGGAGACCAATGAGTTCTGGAGGCAGGCTGGGTGGGGGGAAGGCAGGGGCCTGGATACCTGGAGCAGGAGGGATCCTGCTGAAGAGGAAAATGAGATGAGGACCAGGGGGCTGAAGGATGAACCACTGGGTGACAGAGCCACAAGTGGTGGGGCAGGAGGAACAGGTGGCTCACGTGTCCAGGTCAGAGGACTGGAGGGTGCTCCTGTCCCTTTCTGGAGTGATGGGGTACTCGGTGGGGGCCCGGGAGGAGCTGCTGAAGTTGCTGGTCTCCTCCATCTCTCCAATGAGGTCCAGCACAAAGTCACAGCCCAGCAGGTCCTGCCACGTGTTGCCAGTGAACATGGAGACAGACCACCCTCGAGTCTTCTTGTCACAGCCCCTGGGAGAGGAGAGGTGTCCAGGTAGGCGGCAGAAAGGGAGAGGAAGGAAAACACTACATTCAGTTTCCTCTTGTCTTGTCTATCCTGGCTTAAGTCCTTTAGATTTAGGGTGTGAATCAACTATTAAGTGTCCAGAGTTAGAAAAAACTCTTATCATTCAAGATTTGTCCTTTTTATTCATTTTTTTTCTCTGAAGCTGCTCTCACAGATCTCACCAGTGGTTCCTCTGTTCCTAAAGAAGCCCGTTGTTTATGGTGGAGGGTTATGTTAAGGGTGAAGAAGGGAGCACAGGCTGCAGTGGGCAAGAAGTGAGTATGCTACATGTGACCGTATAAATTCCAGGCTGCAGGCCTAACCAGTCTGAACCTTAGAGCTGGTGACAGCCTCTCTCACACCCCCAGACCCTCTCCCATCCTCTGGCAGTACCTTGCACTCAGGATCCAGGCTGCATACTGCTCCCCAGTCATCCAGGACTCCACCTCAGCTGAGAACTTCTCCTCTAGCACAGAGAGAAAAGTCAGTAACTGCAGCCTCCCTGGCAGGACCCAAAGCAACACCCACATTCCATGGGAAACAGGCAGAGCCCAGCTGGAAAGTCTCCCGCACTCCTGAGCAGGGCCACAGGAGGACTGAAAGCTCATGGAAGGCTCCACATGGACACGTTCACATCCAAAGTATCTGTTTGATGACACAGGGTGGCATTCCCAACCTGACAGGTGAAAACCCTTGCAGGGTCCTGGTTTGCCTGGGGATCACTCCACCCACAAGGAGCCAGAGCAGAGATGTTCTGTGCTCAATTCACAGAGGTGCTTGTCGCTCAAGAGGCGGCTTCAGGTAATATTTGAGAAGGGAGAAGGGCAAAAAGTCCCTGTAACAAATTACAGCTGCATTGGATAGCATTGCCTGTGCTGTAATGGATAGCAGGAAAACCAGCCCTGTAGAGATGCACAGCCTGAACAACCCTCTGTTGAGACGGGCCCAAACCCAGGACAATCTCATCCCCCAGCCTGAGAAGCAGGTCCCAGCAGGGCCAGACTCTGCAAGTTTTGGGTCTAGATTCAGATGCTTGTTTCCCCCATGGCTGTACCAGCAAACGGTGCCTGATCCGCTTTATTTAGTTGAGGGAATTATTTCCCAAATGCTGATTTCTGCACTGGAAAAGTCCTTAGAGACTAAAAGGCAGCAGGAGGGCAGAAGCCTGAGTTACCATTAAAGGTGTGAACATCCAGCACCATCTTCCCTCTCCTCTGGTTTGCTGTCCACTCCAGCTGGGTGGGGGGGTAAGCCCGAGAGGGTTCAGGCTGTGTCTCTGTGCACTGAGCTGCCGTCAGGATCTTGCGCTGGCAAACAGCGCTGTAGCCCTCCATGCCATAGTCTGACACAAACCTAGGAAAAGGCAGCTGCAGTTAGCACTGCTCCTCCCTCTTAACCCCTTTGTAAACCTCGCTTGGTCTTTTCTCCTCTTACTTCAGCAGTGGCTTCTCCAGTGCTGGTGAGGGGCAAAAGCAGCTCAGCAAAGTCGCCATCAGGAACCAGCCTCGCTGGCTGTGCTCCGTGTCTGGGTTCCTCCAGGTCTGCGCAGCCACCTGGCTGAAGATTTCGTTGCGCAGAGCAGCATCACTCAAACCTCTCCCAGCAATGTAGTTGCCCAGCAGCACCTCCTGCCAGCCATGGAGATTCTTGTCACCAATGAACCGCAAAATCTGGAAGCATCCAGGGGAAAAAAAAAAGAGAACTGGAGCTGTAACCCTCTGTCCCACACTGTGGTGCAAGAAGTTGTAGACACCAGGAGGTCTGTGAGCCCGAGTAGCCAACACTCAGATTGGGTCTGCCCTCAGGTTTTTGTGCACCACTGAAGTGCTGGGAAATTTGGGAGGCAAATAGAGATTGGATCCTGACTAAAAGTCAGGGTGACTTCAGTCTCTTCTGAGGTATGACTCAGAATTTAGTCTAGGGCAAAATATTTCCCCTTGGGCAGGGCTCAGACACACAAGTAAATTACCAAAGGATACTTGCTACTGAGCCCACTGAGTGTTTAAAAGCCTTTGGTACAGTTAATATTATACCAAGTAGTGTGGGATGTGGTGTCGCAGCACACTCACTGAAGAAATGATTCAGCTTCTTGGCTATGCATATCGACATATTCAATGCTTTTTTAGTTCGTATTTCTCACCCTTAGATACAGAATTATTTCTTTTATCCTCTACACTTCAATATGTCACGAATTAAAATTTTTCCAAAATGGACAGCTTTGGAAAGAACATTTAAGAGTAACAACACTTCTAAAAACAGTTAATGGTACCAAGTGTGTCAGAGATTCACTGAGAAAAACAGGGGATGGTGGTTGTTTAGTTCTCATGGAATTCTTTGTAGTAAATCCCTACTTCATTAGCAAGGGAGAGAAACTGTCTTTGATCTTTAGAAAAATAATAGTATTCTGCTTAAACACAATCCTATTCACAAGATTTTATGGAAGCTTATGCTCTTCTATAGTTGAGATCACGAGGACAAAACAAGAGACTGCTTTTAGGTATTAACTTTCTTAATGGGCTTATTTTAATTCTATGTAATTCCCAAAAAGATTACCAGATTTACTTAGAAAGTATCTGGAGTTCCATTCTATTTTCAAACATTTCCACATTACCATTTTAAAGAAGAAGTATAAAGAAATGTATGTTTCACATCCACAGAGCTGGAATGGCACCATCCCCTTCACGCAAACACTACAGAGTGAGGGTGTGGTTCCAGGTGTAGTTTTCCTGATGACAAAGTCCCTGCCCTTTTCCAGCCTTTAAACAACAGTTCATCGTCCCCTGCTGGGTACTGACACATCTGTGAGCCCGAGGTGCAATTGAGATGTTTGCTGTAAACCACATCACGGAACAAATCTGGGTTAAATGAAACTTTTTTATGACTGATGGATGAGTAAGTGGTTGAGAAGATGGACTTCCCTTATCATTGCTACTGAGTCTGGAATATTGGGATATTAAAGTTTAGCAGTCCTATTCCTATATGTCCTGCTGAATTCTGAGGCTCCATCACCAGGCAATTCACTTTGATCCCAGTGGTCTGTGGCTGGTCTGTGCCTCCCCAAGAACACAGCAACCCTAAGGGGCTGTGTGTGAGCTGTCAGGTTGCTCCAGGGCCTAGAAGGAGCAATTTATTCTGCTTTTCCAGCCCTCCACGTATTGTAAGAACAGTATCCACCACCAGCAACTTGTTGTATAAAGAGATCAAAACATTGTCTGTGCCCACCGGTTCTTCAGCAAGGTCAAGAATGACGTCTCTTACCAGTTTGTTTATCTCAAGTGCACTCTCCTGGTGTTCAGCATCCAGGTGGGTTAAGGGGTGCTGCAGAGGCTGACCAGGGGCAGGGAAATCTGGCTTCTACAATGAAACAAAAGGATGGAAATATTTTCTCCTGGCGTTGCTAGAACTTGTGTGTCTGCCCACAGGGAAAGCAGTGAAGAGAGATAAAAAGGAGTTCCCACCTGGAAGTGTGATTTGATGAAGGAGGAGAAGGGATGGCTGTTGATGGTGGGTGGGAGGGAAAGGTCATCCTTGACCTTGACTTCTGGGGGCTGTGTCTCAGTTATCTGGTTGGCCTGTGCTCGGTATCGCCCTGCAAGGGAAGGAGGTCAGGGGTGTGGTGGCAGGACACAAACAATTCACACAGCAACTCCTGGCTGACCTGCACCTCACCCTGCCCGAGCCCCCGAACCAGCCCCCGGCTCCAGGGACACCCATCCCAGCCCTGCAGCCTCAGACCCCCCAGCAGGCACACACCTGCTGCCGTGCACCTCCCTGAGACCACGAGGACTTGCTTCAGGAGGGAGATTTTACAGCTCTGATCTTTCAGACTCTTCTCCCCAGGGAACACCTGGAGATTCAAGTCTGCTCTGCAGCATTTACATGGCAGGAAACACTAAGCCCATGCAGAGATACTGCTGACAGCTGCTCAGTCCACAAGGAAATGAGAGATCTTTGTAAAGAGGGATTTGTCATGGATAAGAGAGGAGCAAACATCGTTAATGAAGGGGTTTCTCAGTGCAGCACAGCTCCCGTGCATTTCCCTATCTCCAAACGTGTCCCCTGATGCTCTCCCATCCTCTCTGTTCACATCCCATCAGCTTTCATTTCCAGCAGTTTCTCTGTTCCCTGAGCTCCTCTGGCTTACATTGCTCACTAGACCGGCCGATAGTCCCTGGAGGGCTCTGCCGTGAAATGTGAGGTTTTTGGGAATCCAGCACAGTCTGCTCCAATTCACGAGACTCTTCTGCCTGATTGTCTTCCTTACTGTCCCCCACAGAAGGCCACAGGCACAGCTGGCCTTGGGTTTGACACCACGCAAATCCTGCCTCAACCCATTTGCAGCTTAAATATTCACATTGTACAGAGAGCTACAGAGGAAACACAGCTGCACATAACTTAATGCTCACGGTCAGCTCATAAGCTTGCGAAATTATTGCAGTTAGTGGTATTTTGGTGATTTGAAAACCAACTGGTGCGTCCATAAATTGATAAATTAACACGTACTCAACTTGTTACATTGTTACATCCTTAAGTTATTATATTGTTACATCCTTGGACTGATAAATTGTTATATCTCAAGTTATTACATTGTTCCACAATCGAGTTGTTACCCTCTTTCTCCTTCCATTTTAAAATTCCTTTTGAGGAAGTAATTTTTAATGAAACCTAAAAATATTTCTTTGAAATTGCCAAAACTGTAGTTTTCTTCCCCTTCAGTTTCCTTAAAGATTTTAGAGTAGGTAAAAGGTGGGTTTAAGTGCTTCCAGCCCAGATACTCATCTCTGCCAGAAACCTGGGTTCATTAAGCAGTTTGCTGTCACATAACTTTGACCAAAGAGTTTTGCACCATCCCTGCCATCAGTTCTACCAGCCCAGTTCAAAAGAAGAGCTGAAAAATTAACAAAGGTGCTGATTTTCAAGCTGGTGTTCTGCCCCTTGGCCCAAGTTGCTTTTCCTCCCTGCCATGTCAGGAAACATCCATGGTACCATTTGCCTTTATCATATTTACACTGCAATGATAATGAATCAAATCCAACCCAGCCACAGGCAGCAGGGAGAACAAACACACACATTGGTATAAACAAGGAAATACACAGTGAAACAGTGCAGGAAAGGGAGGGAAGAAGGAGGATTTCTCACCTTCAACAACGTGCAGGAGGGCTGCGAGCTCTGCAGGGATCTCCAGCAGCCCCGCGTCCTGGAGAGAGAAACAAATCAGTCACTGGCTGCCAGCAGAGAAACCACATAAAACCCCTGAGCTGAGACTGGGTGAAACTGCCTTGGAAAAGCTGCCAGGACAGGGATGGAGCATCTGAGCCAAAGCAGCAACTTCTGCCTCCACGACGTTCAGAACCATTGCAAACAGGAAGGTATTGCCTAAACACAGCTGTGTGACACGGGTCAGCAAAGGAGGGAAAGGAGAGCAATTCCTAAATAAAAACTCAACTGCTGCAAGGGGAATGACAGGAAAGTTGGCTTTCTTTGACTCATCCCTCATTCCTAACAAGTCAGGCATATTGCACTGTAGAGATTGAACCTGAAGGGTAAGGGCTGTTTCCTCCTGCACTTTCCTGACATTTTTCTTTTGATTTTTCAGTATCCAAAAGTGCTACAGCATAAAAAGAGACCTGATTCTGATCTTTGATGTATGTTGGAAGTTCCTAAGAAAGCTCAGATCTCTACTTGGGTAATCCAGATGAGAATCTGGCTAAAGAGACTTGATTTTTCACTGATCTGCACGTTGCACTGCTGCAGGGTAGGAAGCAAATGGGCCAGTACAACACAGTGTATCAGCATCACTGCATGTAGAGTCAGCTCAGGGCATTTCGGACACAACTACTCAGATTAAGGCACTATAAAACCAAGCCAAAGTCACAAAGCCTGAGCTTTTGGGTTTTTTTGGTTTCTTGTTTTTAAGATCTGCATAGTAAAGCCTTTTGTCACCAGCACATTCTCCTGACATCTCTCTCCACATAAAACTTAAAGACAGATTCACAGCATTTTTTATTGGTTCAATTTTGCTCATGAGAAGATACTTGACTTCAAGTCTGGCTTTTCAATGGTGTATTCAGGAAGTGGACTGTGAAATTCCACAGTTCTAGATCCACACCTGAGGAATCAGGTGATACAAGTGCACCCAGGGCTAATTATTCTTGTTACTGATAAATCTATACAGAATTGTGGATAATATCAATTCAGACTCCCTTGATACAGAGACTGCAGCAAATATGTGTCCAGTCTGGACACATAAATAATGGCATTAGTTAGAAGTGTTGATACAGGCTAGATGTGTTATGAAGCCTTTAATGCATCCCTTCCTCTACATCAGCTTCTGATAATATATTTATGCAGGCCTGTCTCATTCCCACCCTTCACAACAGAACATGAACATCAAAAATAATCTTCCCTCCACCTCTGAAGACCAGGTCCAGTGCTGTGAACGAACGCAGTTCTCTGCCTCAGGACTGATGTACGATGCCTGGCTGTGCCCAGAGTTTGGGAAACACTGAACTAATGAGATATTTCTGTATTAGAAGGCCCTTTATACCAAGCTTAACTGCATTTTGTACTAGGTTCCACACACGTGTGTACCCCCTCCAGATGTTCTGCTGGACCCCAGCAAACCTGGGCTGAGGAGGCACGAGGGAGGGAGAACACCTGGAACACCTGATTTTTTTGATCTCAGACCCTCTCAGACTGTTTGACAACTCACCATTCCTTGGCTGGGACTGTTCTCTGTGTCACCACAGGCCAGGGAGCTCCTTCTTTGTTTCCTTTCCTCTAACTCCTGCTGTTAGGAGATGAAAAGGGGATGGAGGGTGGGAAAAGATGTGTATGAAGTCACTGTCAGCTATTCTGGGGGCAGATGCTGTGGGTGGGCAGGAGATGGTGTCCTGCTCCAGCAGATAAAATGACAGAACAGCTACAGAGCCTTCTTGGGACCCCAGCACAGTGTACTGAGAAGGGACTGCCCAGGCAAAGACCTGAGCTGTGCTGAAACACCTCCTGCCCTGCACGACACAACGCAACAGCAAGAGCCTCCACCACCTGCCCAGCATCCTTCCACACCTTCCCTCGGTGAGCATTTGATGTGGCTCAGGACAGAAGCACCCAGCAGCTGTCAGAAATGCTCACCCGCCTCCTCCAGCCTCAAAACACACGATAACAGCCTGAACATGGACAGATGAACTCGGCCATGGAGAGGAAACCCTTCAGAAGGGTGGGAGGGATACCAAAAGCTAAACTCCCTCACAGCTCTGCCCCTTCCCATCCATTCTATGGTTCCCCAGCCTCATCACTCACCTGACTCCTACTCCGAGATGGGGAAGGAGGGTCTCTGCCTCTCTCCTGCCTGTCAGTGGTGCAGAGCAGTGTGACTACATGGGAGGGTATGAGGGCTGGGCTGAGAAAGACAGTGACAAGCTGAAGTCCAAAGGGCAGGGCCGCGGGGTGGGGGGAAAGGAGGAACTTTGCAGCAGGTGAACTTTGAGACCTCTGCTGCTGCTACTGCATGTACAGAGACCTCAGCAAACAAACACTGAAGAAGGAATAGAAACAGATTTCAAAAGAGCTGCACTGTTGTGGTTACCCAGAAGAAAGAAAAGCTGGATCCTGTCCAAGTGGGAAGGGCAAGAAACAACAGAAACTCACACCGTGCTGGGCATGGCAGGAGAGGAGGCACCTCTGCAGGTTTGTATCAACACTGCTGTCATTAACCCTCTGCCCCACCATGCCCTCAGCCATGCCAGGAGCTGTGCTGGGTCCTTCCCTCATGAAGCTGACAGCTATGAGATGTTTGTTGCTACTCTAAGGATGAGTGCTCTGATTTCCTCTTTCCAATTTTATTTTAATAGTTTGTGCAGAATACATTGCACCCATTTGACAGAACCATGGCTCTCTCCTGTACACCATTTCCCACCTTCTCAAAAACCTGCCATCCTGTTCTTGCCCCAGCTGATTTCCAAGAGGCCAAGGGCTTGAGCAGCCTGAGGCAGCTGTAAGGGATCAGGGAGGGATCACTGTGGCCTGAAAAAATCTTGCATTTCAGTCACCATCAGAGATTGAACTTGGCAACACAAAGAGCAAGATGAATGACTCCTTAGAGCTTGAGCAGAACAGCAGCTCTGAAGACCACAGATGGAACCAGCTCTTGTCTCGTGCAGGGCAGCCTGGAGAAGCTCACACAGGCAGATCCATGAATCAGCTGTGTTTGCAATACCTGTACCAGTTCTGAATGTCATTTAGAGAGAGGGAAGGCTCCAGCCTCTGTGGTTCCTTCATTTGACTACATTTATGTCAGACAGAGGGTGAAGGACACCTCACTGGATCATTCCCAGCCAATCTTCCAAAGCCATCCCTGCCCTGGCCTCACCCAGTCCCCAGCCTGCTCTGCTTAGGGCAGAAATAGCCCCTCCTGTACATCTTGCTCTGGAGGGGCTGTTGTTACCTGGCAGCGCTTCCTCCTTTGAATCAAAGGTCTGGAGATTAAAATAATGGTTTTAAATTGCACCAAAGTCTTCTTCAGCCTCCTGTAACGCTTCCTAGAGGATGAGAAAAGAAAATAATTGGCTAAGGAGGGAAGCATCAGCCACAAACACACATGGAGCAGGCCAGGAGCCAACATGAAGAGGGGCCTGGACATCCCCACCTGGCTGTCCCTTGGCAAGGCCAAAGGGCTGTCCCTTGGCTGGCCTTTGACTCCTGACCTTGCCTGGTAACCTCGGAAGTGAGCCTGGATGACCGTGACTTTCTCCTGGAGGACACGGAGGCGCCGGTGGTGAAGGAGGCGTCGGAACTTCCTCTGCAGGGTGACAACAGCCCAGCTCTGCCTCTGGAGCCATCGTCTCTCCAGCAGCTGCCTGGCCTTCTCCTTCAGAAACACCTGGGCAAAGGCAGCAGCTGCTGACCCATGAGGGAAGCAGCAGCTTCTCTCAGAGCTGATCAATGCTAAAAACTGCTGGTTTATCCCTTCGTAGCCTTTAAGGGCTCTTGCTAAGGAAACTGGGGAGGGCGGGAGGCACAGGTGCAGGTGACAGAGATGGATGCGTTTGTGGTGGACAAGGAATCAGGGAGTGATGAAGGTTAGCAGGCAGCAAAAATAGAAGTCCAGGAATGCTGGGTATATAAAGGACTTGGCCATGCTACAATAGCCTGGAGGTGGAGTCTCCTGTTAATCTGAAGTGCTAAAAATGCCTGCTTAGTACTTGAGACAAGAGGCAAAGGTGAGAGGGGAAGGTGTGCAAGGCCCTCCCTCTTTGGGCAGAGGCTGAGCTCCTCTCCCTGCTGTACCAGCCTGGGAATGGGTGGGTGGCGCAATCCAGATGGGATTTTCTGTAGGCATCACCTTTGTCACTCCAATCTGATAGAGATGCGAGGGGTTCCCCACCACGTGAGCCAGCACTGCTGCACAGCCTTCTCTCTGCTCCGAGCTGCTGGGCCTGCTCCCAGCCAGGAGCCCGTACCTGGGACAGGAGGAGTGGGTGTGACAAAAACCAGGGCTGTATGTGGAGCCCTCAGAGAACAAATCATCCAGGGCTGGGGCATCCCAGGCCAAGACACTCCTGTACCTGGCCAAGAAGGTCTGGAATGGCAGGCGGAATGGGTATCCCTCCTTTTGAATGTGGATGGCCTCCAGTATCCCGGAATGTCGCAGCTGACAGTTCACATATTCCACATCGAAGATATTCGACAGCTGCGAAGATAAAACAGAGGAAAAAAATGAAAAACAAGAAGTAAAGAAAAATTAAAGAAAGGAGACTGAAGGCAGGGAGTTTAGAAAGGGTCTCCCTCTCTTGTCCTGTCCTTGGATTGGATCTTGCCATGGGCTGTGGGCCATGGAACACAAAGTCCAAGGATACTTGGGTGTCCAGCTGACCCCGGCTTCTGCTCCTGCAGCACAGGATTAACTCACATGGCCACAGGGAAGGGTGGGACACAGAACAGGGAAGAAAAGTCTCAAGCTATCAAATGAAACAAAGAAGTTTAAATCCCATCTGTGAAAGTAGAGCTGTTGGAGAAGAATGAAGGAACTGAGGGACTCCATGAGGAGCTCAGGGTGCTGCCCTACCTTCCTGGGATTAGGGGTGATGCACCGGATGAAGAAGGCATGGCTCCTGGAAAGCAGAAGGAAGAACCTTGGATCACCCTCCTCTCTGTGCTGACCCTGGAAGACTTCACACTTCTGGGTGCCAGCAGCATCTCTCACCCTCTCAGCTTGGCTGTGAGATCCTGCAAAGACTGCTGGAATTTGGACACTAGTGTGGAGGCCTGAGGCCTGAGCCCTCTGCCCTTGGCCCCCAGCTCCCTTCGCTGACCATAGGCAGCTTTAGCCCTCTGGAAAATGTGAGACACCACCTGCAAAAACAAAGAAATTACCAAAACTCTCTGAACTACGTGGAAAGAAGAATCTCTTCTACCTGAAACTTAAGGGGGCCATTTTCCCTTGCCCCTGGCAGTGTCGGGAATGCAGCTGCATCCTCGGGCAGTCTGTGCGGTTTATATATAAAGTGCATCAATTGCAGGCAAAGACAAATTGCTCAATTCCCAAGTAAATTCAGTAAAATAAATCTCGTGGCTCCTCCAGGTTCTCCTGACACTTGATCAGGAGCTTTCTGCTTCTCACATAAAGACAATGAGTGGATCATTGGGTGTCTGCAATAGAGATCTTCCTCCTGACCCGCTGCTGTACCTTGAGGCGGCTCTGGGAGAAGATTTCCAGCACCTCTGGCCGCAGCTGGTCACGGTTTTTACTGAGAAACTTGTGGACCTGCAGAGGCAAAGTCTGATTTAATGAACCATTCAGACCACTCAGACAGGCAAACACCCCTGTTACACACTCTAACTGGGGACAGGCAGCTGGAGAGGTGGAACAAGGGGAAAGCCCTGGAGAATGGTGCTGGTTCTTCCTGCTGCCGCCAGGGTGGAGGGGACAATGACTTCTCCTTTTAAAAGAGATTGCTCCTTTTCCTCTTCACATTGCCCAGCAGGCTTTCACTTCTCATTTTTTTTTCCAGCAGCAAGAGCTTTCCTGCATTTCCAGGGCTCTGAGCCTGTTGTGTCACTGAGGGCAATTCCTATTTTCCTTCTGCCCAGAGGCAGCTTAACTGCCTTGCTTAATAAGAATCTCCTCTCTTCTGATAAACTGATGCTCTAGAGGGATGTGCAGTTACAAGGGGAGAGCTCTGATCACAGAGCTGGTCCATCAGGACACCCACAGCTTGTCCCCAGGACGGGTTATTCCTCCAGCTGCTCCGAGCCCCTGCCAGCTCACCTGGTAGGTGACAGGGCCAGCGTAGTGCTGCACAGTGAACTCTGGCAAAGGCAGCTTGGGCTTGGTGTACCAACGGCTGTTTCCATGGTGGTAATGACACTTCTGGAGGAAAGTGTGGTCTGTGGCCTGTGAAGGAGATTTCCTGATGCTGCCACACACTCAGTAGGCTGAAAAGCCACCGTTAAACCGAAGGTAAAAGCATGGAATGCTTGTGCAATCATTCTGGAAAACAGCCTCACCTGGACTGTCCTGTGAAAGGGATCCCCTGAGAGGCTGAGAGCTCCTCACCTGAGTCAGGGATGTCTGGTCATCCAGGATGCACAGGATGCCGTGGGGCTTTGCAGTAAGGAAGTCCAGGCATGACTCGCTGTACTTCTTGGAAATAGGAATCCAAGCTAACTGCTCCTGTCTATATTCCTCCTGCATGTTAAAGGCCAAATCCAGCCATGCAAACAAGGACAAATGGAGGGAATTAACACAGGGATTTGGGTTGTTTATCACAAAGTTAGTGTTTCACTGCTGTTAGGAACTTGACTAGAATTGTCTGGTTTTGTCTCATGAAACTTCTTCTAAAGCCACTAATGATTTTCCTGATTTGAGAGAGGAAGGCTGCTAAGCTGAGTGATAAAGTGAACTGTAGAAGGCAACAAGTCTGGTAAATACACTTTCATGCCCAGGACATAAGTGGTACAGAAAACACTGCAAAGAAGCCAAACAGGCTTTAAAAGTACCCACTGAGGTCTGGGCTCTTTGACCCTGACCAACTCACTTATAAAATCTGGAAAACAGAGCAAGGTGCTGACAAAATCTCCTTCCCTTAATTTACTGCGGAATTAGTAAAAGATATTAAATAGGCAGCTCTTTGGACTAGGATTCCATGGATATTGCTTAGGAGGACCATTCAGCTTCCTGTTCCCTGCTGAAGGATACTCTGAGGATGCCTCAGCTCATGCCTCATGTGCTGCCTTAGGGTGGTGTGAACTCCACTGAGTTCCACTTACCTCTTCCTGGGCAATGACAGTCTGGCTGAAGAACCACTGGAGGTGCTCATTGGCAAAGTTGATGCAGAGCTGCTCTAAGCTGTTCACCCCCAGATCCTGCAAAGACAAAAAGGGATCATCCCTTCCAAGGCCCAGGGAACTGCGGCTCCCTGTAAATGCTGCACAGGCTGAGCTGAGCTGAGCTGCTGCTTCTGGTCAGTGTGAATGAACCCTGACAGCCCAAACCATCCTCTGCCTGGTTTGCAAGCTCTCAGCCTGGCTTACTGACTAGGCTGAACAGCAAGAGGTGAGACAAGATGTGAAGGAGCATGAAGAAGAAAAGGTCTACTCTTGGGTGCACAGCCCCACCTCTGCATTCCATTGTTTTCAGCATTCCTTGGGACACACGGGTTTTAACAGGAGTCCTAAGTAAAATACTCCAAGGCCTTGGTGAGCACATGCCCTCGCTGCCCAGGCCATAGCAAAAGACCATGAAAAATAACCTCGAACCCATGGATGTCCACAATGCCCACGGCGCAGTCGGACTCCCAGGGAGCCAACCACTCATTGATCCTCAGCAGCAGCCACTCGAAGAGCAGGTAGTACAGAGCCTTGGCAATGGAGTCCCTGAGTGGGAGAGGGGAGAAGAACCAATTACTGCAACGACGGCACCCCTGGGTGCGTTTCACCCACCCAGACATCAGCAGAAGTCACCTGGCATCAATGGCTCCTTCTACAGACAGAGGCGTGAAGATCCGATCATAAGATGTAACCTGGATACATAAGGAGACAGACTTCACTGTTATCACCTCACAAAAACACCTTTTTTCTTTTTCTTTCTTTTTAATCCACAAGGAAGTCAACTCAGTTAATAAATGGATATTTTTTTCTATTTGGCGGAGAATTTACCCACGTATCAAAAGAAAAAGTAAACCCAGAATTTTGCTGCCAGAGGTGGGGGTCAACTGGCCAAAGTGATAAACCTGAAGGCTCTCATGTCGGAAAAGAGCCCTCCTAGATGTGAGTTCTGCCATCTTTACAGAGCTGCCTTGAGGGGTTCAGCCCATCCCAACCATTTTATTCCTGCTGTTACCTCCCAGATTCTGAGCCTTTTAGGGTTAGGACATTGGGGCAGGATATTCTGTGCGTCAGGAGGAATGAGAAATCACCAGAAAGGTACTCACGGTGACACGGTGAGTGACAGCACTCTGCAGGAATTCTGCTGAGACGTGCAACAAACTGGCCACAATCTGAACCTCGGTGTCACTGGCGATGGCTGCGTGTTCAAATGATTCTTTCTAAATAATAATAAAGTGTTCTTTATTGTGTTACTATCTATATATATTACTATCTATCTATATTTATTACTGTATATTATAGATTTTAACAATGGATGGGATACAAGGGCCCTCTTGTATTAATAGTCTCAACAGCACCTGAGCTGCACAGAGCTGGTCACAGCCTGGGCAGAACACCAGGTTCATTTTGGCTCCTTAAAAAGCCACCCAAGCTCTCATGACCTTTGCTTGCCTCCCGTCTTCTGTCCCTGCCTAGACCAGTCCAGAGCTCAACACTGAACGGACAGAAATCTTCAAAGGATGTCATCTTCAGTCAGGAATCATGCCCTTGGTCCCACCACATGGGATGACAGCAATATTCAGCACAAATATCCCATTCCCAGGCTGTTGGGGTTACTGTACCTCATAGGAGGTAAAGCAGATGTTCCCCAGCTGCAGAATGGCAGCCAAGACAGCCCAGGTGGAGCTCAGCTGATCGTCCGAGAGGCTGATTCCCTCCAGAGCTTGCACCAAGACCAGAAAATCCTGACTGTCCTCCTTCCCGAGGAGCTCGCATGCTCTGCCCTGAGAGAAAAGGGTCAGATAATCGTTATCAGCCCCTTTAGTCCCAGGCAGGGGTTAAGCAAACTGCAGGACTCTTCAGAGAAGTAGTTCAATGTTTTAAGGCCTGGAGGAATCTGAAGTAAAGAGACGAAAGACACCACTAGTGGAAACTCAGCATTTGTGAGGGGCCAGTCTCTTTTCTCTCTGGAGTTCTGAGATTAAAGTCTCTCTTACCCACACATGCCAGATTTCTGTTGTAATTCCAGTACAGCCTCCCCAGGATCCCCCTGCCCTCTGCCGGGGTGCAGCTTGAGAGGAGAAATGGTGCCAGAGTTGACTCCCAAGTAAATCCCGGCAGAGTTGCTCCCCCAAATGCTACCAGAACCCCATGTGGTCAAGTTAGATGGGGTTCTGTGCACCCAGGGAGCCACCCGGGGTTACAGCCTGTCTCATCTTGGCCACGGGGCTTCACTACAACATGGGCTTATCTGTCTTCTGCTTCTTTTTTTCTCTATAGGAGGACACTCCCAGCAACTGCCTGTGACCCTAAAGGTCGCAGAAATCCTGGGTCAGGGGGTTCTGCAGAACCTGTTTGTGTTCAAGGGCATTCTTTGACCATAGTTCCCAGCTCTCAGCAGATTTTGGTGAGACAAGGATGAGGTTCAGGCAGCCCTTGGGCTTCTTCTTGCCAAGATCCAAGACAGATTTTGTCAGTCTCTGCTAACTCTTTTGTGCACAATCTGATCTTTTTCCCTCTCCTTCTCTGCAGCAGGCTGGGATATTCCTGTTAATTATCACCTTGAAGAGTTTGCTTTACAATGCTTTGCCAGCCAGGAACCATTAATCACCCATTAAGGGCTAGGCCCTTAATTGCCCTCCCTCCTTGAGTCATTAATGGTACTTGTCCATTCCTCGCCGGAAGGCGAGGTGATAGCAATCACTATCAAGGATTCCTCCTGACCACAGCTGCTGTGAAGAGTTTGACTTTGACACCTGGGAAAGCTGACTCACTCTGAAACAGGAAAAATTCTCTTGCTATTGTTGTGACAACCCTTTCCATATCCTTGATTATGGAAAACAATCTTTAAAAAACCCAAACAAAACAAAACTGACACCCACAAAAAAAAAAAAAGGGGGTACAAGATTGTGACTTGATGTAAGTCTTACAAACAAATTTCCAATTTAAATAATTGCAATCAGCAGTATATTTCAGTGGTTTAAAATCTGCACCCGTTGACTCAGTCAATAAAGCAAGTGTTCTCCAGAAGGTAGAAAGAAATCCTCCCTGCTTTTTGCAGTCCCACATTAAGTTGCAAATGCAAGGAAAGGCAATGAGAAAAGGAGTTTTACACCACACGATGGAGCCATGAGCCTACACAACGACTCCTTGTTAAAATCCATCCTTTCAGAGTAGAAGGGGCCTGAAAGGTGAGAAAATGATCACAAAAGAGACAAAGATGTTGATTCTTGGATCAGGTATGAGAAGGAGCAGATGGAGGGTTAGCATAGTCCTGGGAGTGCTTTGCAGGGGAGCAAAGCGATTTGGTGCCTCTCTAAGCAAACAGAAGGGATGCCTTGGCCATTTCTCTCCACCAGCTGCTGCAGAGCACCCTCAGCTCACTCACCTGGTTCAGGTAAAAGTAGGACTCTGCCTCCTGCAAGTACATCTCCTCTTTCTGCTCCACAGGCAGCCCTGCCAGCAGCTCGTAAAACACGTGGTAGTTCCTCTCACCGTGGGCCTGATGGGACACATTCATGGAGTTGATCCATATCCAGCTCCAAACCCCTACAGAACACACTCACAGAGCAGGACACGGATTCTGGGGTCAGCAGGACGAAACCAGAACCACTTAATTTGAAAGGTTTCCAGGGTTTCCCACTGATACCTTAAGAACATTCCATCTGAGAGCAGTCCTTTTCACACAGCTCTAATATTTGACCATTTCTACACTCCAGACATTAAGAAAAACTAGTTAAGGGAGGGTTTAACTTTCAGTAATCCCTAATAAGTGGCTTAATTCAAACTGAGACAGAGAAACCTCCTATTTTATTCAAATAAAAGAAGTGATCACCCTGTGCTACACAGAGGGGACATAGCTCTTGCTAGTAGAAGAAATGGAAAGCAATTCTCATACTAATTCCCATCCCTGTTATTCAACAGCAAATTTAAGATTAAATGTTAATAAGGGAGAGAGGGGGCCACTGGTCCTCACCTGAAACACCACACGAGACTTCTCCAGCAGGTACTGGGAGATGGATGTTCCCACCACGATGCCACTGAGCATAAGACAACAGATCCTGTCAGAAGCTGGGGACAGGTTTTCTGCAGACCCGTGTCTCTGCAGATAAGAATGATCTAAGGGACATAATCTACATGAATTTCCAAAATATTTCGACAGAACTGTGGGACTTTCAGGGAAACCAAACAACCATGGAATAAGAAGGAAAGTCCTAACAAGGGTAGGAATAAAGGTGAATCCTCTTAACAGTCTGAAACAACCATTAGAGTTCCACAAAGTGTCTGTGCCTCACCTGTGAGTGGAACTGAGGGTTTGATAAGTGGCCTAAAAGAGGAGCTGAACAGCAATGGGACAAAGCTCCCTGCTTGTATGAGATTATTCAGGGCAGTGAGGATGAAGGCCAGCTGTGAGTAAATGCAGACAGACCTTACAGTGCAGAGTGAGCAAGAAAAAGGCACATGAAACCCACTGTAGATAAATGTGAAGTGATGGGTACAGACCCAGCTTCACATATAAACAGACAGGCTCCAGTTTAACTGTTGCTCCTTAGGACTGAGACCTGAGGGTTTTGATAGATAGTTCCATGAAAGAATCAGCTTAGTGCTTGCCAACACTTAGAAAAAAACACTAAACAAACCAACGAAACCCAGAAGTTAGAAAGGAGGCTCAAAACAGAAATGTTTTTCACAGAACTGGTTAGACCTGTGGAACACTTGTTGAAGGCTGTTGCAGAGGCATGAAGTTCGTATGAGTCCAAGAGGAAACTGCAAAACCTCAGGAGACTCAGGAAAACTCCTGAGCTGCTGCAAATGGTTAAGAGCTCATGGGGTGTTAGGGAAAAGCACTGTGTGCATTTGGGCAGCTCTTGCCTCAGGCAGTGCTAGAGCCCAGTGCTGGGGACACAGCAGGGTATCAGATGGGTCCTCGGTACAAACCCGTTCAGCCGTTCTTGTGTTCTTAATTTAACACTCATCTTGAGAAGTAAGATCTGTTCTTTTGTGGAGGAAACACAAAAAAAAGCAAAGTAGGGGTGTAAACTCACACTCTTCCTACCCTGATGCTAACAAGAGTGAAGGGGAGGGAGGGTTACTGCGTGAGCTCTCAGCACTGCTCCACCTGGTCTCACCCGAGCACCCCTTGGCAGCTGGAGGGACCCCAAGGGGATTCTTCAACTCACTGTCGCAGGTGGACATTCAGCAGCTTTCCAAAACGGCTGGAGTTGTCATTGAGGATGGTTCTTGCATTTCCAAAACTCTCCAGGATGGGTAGGACATTGCAGGGCTGTAAAGGAAAGAGGAAGGGAACACTTTAGTAGCAATCACAGGTTTTTAAACTCAAAAGGGGCTTATGTACTTGCCAGTTTGAAAATATATATATATAAAAAAGAGACTTCACTGATATAATCCCGGCATGGGTAAAATATATCTTTTTAAATGTCTCCTGGTATCATTACCTCTAGCCAGTGGTGAGTTGCTCTGTGAGCTCTTTACCCTCACTGATATAATCTTTCACTTTACTTCTGCTCTGTGTTTGTTCAGATCCACCTCCCAGACTCTGCTAAAAGCTCTCCACGGCAGCTCCCAGCTCTCTGTTCAAACAGATACAGCACTTTTCACAGCATCACATCTCCCAGGTATTAAAATACAGAACTACAAATACAGCTGTCCTCATGTCTTTATGGGTGCTTCACCCTGGACCACAAACCCTCCCAAGTCCCAAGAAATGACACCAGCAGCATGGCCTCTCTCCCCTGTCTTTGGCTTCTTTTCCCTACCCAACCCTCACGGGCTCCAGCCAAGCTCACTTGCCTGTTACCTGTCTGATCCTGTGGCTGTCAGATCCCTGGTACAGCATGGTCAGGTATTGCACAATGGCTTTGGCAGCTTCTGTTTTACCTGATCCACTGTGCCCACTGCAGGAGCAAGAGGTGGAGAAGTTGGCATTGAAACAGAGGTACCTGATCTGGGCACATCAGAGGCCCTGCTACAGCAAATCAGAGGGGTTGTGCTGCTTTACAGCTGAAGATCTATCACCCATTGCTTGAAACACTGAGACAACCTGACAAAATGGGCCCAAATAGGATTCCACTGGGGAATGCCAGACTCCTTCTCTCCCACTCCTCTGAACTGAAGTGAAACTAAAGTCAAACTGTATTTGCACAGAATGAAATAAAAATCCACCTTATTCAGGTTCTCCCCTGGCAGGCCTCAGGTAAGAGTGAGAAGGATCAGCTTACAGACAGCGAAATACAAAAGTGGAAGTTTTACATAAGGAAATTAAAAGGCCTCCAACAAAGCCCTTCACTTCCTACCTGATGACGACACACTGCTCCTGCCCTGACGACTGGGACAGCGTGTAGGCCATCTCTGCTATGGCAAAGATGTGTCTGCATGGACAGAAAGAAACCCTCGTTAACTGACCCCACATTTCCACCTCACAAGTGCAGCACCGAGAGGTTCCTCATCAGGGATCTACATTAGAGATGGGCCAGTGTCTTGATCAAAGAAACTTGACCTAAGAATCACAGAATGGTTTGGCTTGGAGGGACCTTAAAGACCATCTCACTCCTCTGCCATGGACAGGGACAATTGCCACTAGACCTGATTTTTCCAAGCCCTGTCCAGCCTGGCCTTGGATACTTCCAGAGATGAACTTTAGCTCTGTAGAATTACAGGTCCAAGCTTTGCCAAATGGGCTGTTCACTTCCTGTGACATTCATCCTGCTCTACCAGAGAACTGGAGGAAATTAAAACACTTTCTGGAGCACAAAGAGAACAGGGTTTAGAGGGTTATTTGAGAAAGAAAAACGTACGGGGCATTTTTTGAGAGAGTCCCTTGCTGGTACTCGGTAGCCACATCTTCGGAGTAGATATTGAGGTCTTTGAAAGGATTCACAGAAATCAATATTTGCCCAATGTAAGTCTAGGACAAAAATAAGAAAGGGGGAAAAAAATATCTAGTGGCTTCTTAGAATTAACTGAATGAGGAATGCAGCTGAATGCATATATTAATACGAATATACAAATTCCCTTTGAAGGAATATTGTTTATTCTGACTATATTGCCCACTTATCCAGGGCACAACTTTTCAGTGGTCATTTTCAAACCTCTGTCGTTAATAATTTGGTATTAGTGAGCACTCACTAATGGTCACCACTGGTCTGTGGTCAGCTTCTCTGGCCACTGTCTATTCTCCAAGCTCCACATGAAATTACAGGCACAGGTTTGAACACTTGAGCCAGTAAATGGAAAACAGAACAATTAACCATCCAGAACCAGATCTGGACTGCAACACTGTGAAATGTTTGCAGAAACTCTGAGGTTTCTTCTCAAGATCCACAATTTTTAACTCAGAACTTCTCTGCTAAAATAGGAGAGTCCCACTAGGAGCAGCTGAGGCTAAAAATGAGCCCAAGTATGCTCACAGGTTGGCAATGAATACCAAAATTACAGAGAAACTCTGGAACTTTCAGATTTTACCCCAAATATTTCATGCTACCTGATTTCTGAGCAAAAGCTGCGTGAGTATCCTCTTTATCATTGCTCGCAGTAATGAGTGAGATACTTGGTGCCTTATTAAAGCTTGATGGCATAATGTAAATTATTTTCTCTTAAAGCTTGTTGTTCAGAATGAACAAACACTGAAGAAAACCAAACCAAACCAAACATCACTATCCATACATAAATGAGATTGCGATGGAACCTCTTCTTCAGGCACAGCAGGACTGAGCTCTCACAGACTTCCCTACAAACAGAGGAAAGGACTCGTCAGCCACAAGCTTCACTTGCATGTGTTAATATTAAATATTAACCTTTCTGCCCTCCCCAGGATCACAGAATATTCTGAGTTGGAAGGGACCCACAAGGATCATCGTGTCCAACTCTTAAGTGAATGGCCCATATGGGGATTGAAGATTTTGTGGGGAGCTGGGACTGAAACCTTTCACTGCCTTCATGTGGTTCCAACATCTCCAGGATTAAACACATCAGAGAATGGAGCATTCAAAGCTCAGAACTTCCTCTATGGGATCACAGCTCCTTGCACAGCCTTCACAGGTGTTTATCTCAACAGGATGATAGGAGGGGAGGATGTGTGAGAAGCAGTGTCAGGGGCTTCTCTTTCAACAACAGCAGTGAACCAAGGGTTTAACAGCTCTTAAAGATGTAGGACCTGAGTTTTTCACAGCTGAAGGCAACAGGAGTCACTAAAGCCACAGACGCCAGTGGCAGTAGGCAAAGAACATAGAAATGTGCTTCTCCTCCTGCAAGCTGTCCTTTCTTAACACTCACAATAAGAATGGCGTGTTAAATTCCCAATTCTGTCGTTCTGCTACACCACAGAAGTCACATCAGCCTCTAAACCTAATTTCCCCCACTCCATTTTGGGGTTATTTTAGAACCCATTTCAGGACTGGGAACCATTTAACAGGAGAGACAGAGTTCCGGGGATGCAGCTGTACAGAAGTCTGTGAAGCAGGCTGAGCTGCTGGCTCTGGGGTGTGACTGCAGAGGTTCAGCGTGCCCTCTCTGTGCTGCAGAGCCTGGGCACGTGCTCTACACAACAGTCAGGAGTTCCCTCTGCACCTCTGCTCCTCCCCAGTTGTGCAGTGTAGGTCCATAACTTAAATACTAAAATTCAATCTTTTACTTAGTTTTTCAGCAGAGCATCAGTTACTCAGCTGTGATATGGATCCAATTAATTCTATTTTCTCTCACAGAGAAAAAGTTTTATTTTCTCCTGTCTAGCTAAGGATCTATAATGTTTGCTGTTGTTGAGCCACCTTTGCAGGATAACAAGCAAGCCCCTGTGACCTGAATGAGCTGCAGACACTGAGGACACCTACTCCAGTCTGGTTAGATCTTCAATCTCCTCAACTTCTGCACAGTGCTCTTCACACACGTACACCTGAAATGCACAGATACATGACTGAAAATCAGGGCAGGTTCAGTTCCATTCCAGTACTGGGGACAACACCTGTACCTGTTTCTGCATGAACTCCATCTCCAGCACGTCATCAGTGACATCTTCTGCCTCCCACTGGTCCTTGCAGACCCTCACTCGGCTGCTGGCCAGCTGGGGGTCCTTGGAGATGGCCCATTTGCTCAGGTTCTCGATGGTTGCCCGTGGCAGCAGCAGCTCCGAGTTCAGCCACGCTGCTGGGTCACATCCCTGCCCCTGCTGCCGGGACCAGTGCACGCAAGGAGTGACCACAGATCCTGCACTCGGGAGGACACCTGAACCCTCTTTGACATCTACGTCACTGCAATAATCTGATGTATGAATTGGCTCCTCTTCTCGGTGTGGGAGGAAGCCCTGCTCATGCTTTCTGTGGCTGGGATCCATCAGAGATCTGGGAAGGTCACATTTGAATCTGCAACCCTGTTGCACAGGAGTGACAGATTTTCTCTCTGATGGAGATTTCGGTTTCTGTAGGGAATAACCATTGCCAGAGCCCCTGGACAAGGAGTTCTTTGCCTTAACCAAGCTATGGACTCTGGGGAAAACTACAGCAAACTTGGCATCAGTAGCACTGTTGTTCTCATCCGAGCATGGAAAGGAACTGCTTCCATGAAGAGGGGAATCACCAGGGGGCAAATCAATGTGTTCCACTTCCTCTACCATGTTAGGACCACCTTTCCCCTCCACTAATGAAGCAGAAGATCCTTTGTCCCTCAGCTCAGCCCTCCGCAGCTGTCCAGCTGCACCAGGGAAGGCTTTGCCAGACCGACCAACCCACCCAGCAGTGCTCAGAATTCGGATTGCCATTCTACTTCTGAATCCAAAAGGTTTGCTGCTCCTCTTCTTCTTCCCAAATTTCTTCAAGAGCCATCTGGAGATACCAATTGCACGTGCCACACTCAGCAGTCGAGCTTTCAGCCTTGCTTTCTTGGCAGGTTTTTGGCCAAGCCAGCTGGTGACTTTCCTAAAAGCAGAACGGGTGTGCAAGTGCTTGGATCCTTCCCCACCGTGCACAGGTTCTGTTTCAGAAGGTGCCTCTGCAACCACTTCTTCTGCTTTCTCTTTTTTTGCCTTTGTAGACTGGCCTGAACTCTGTTTAACTTTTCCAATAACTTTTCCAACTTTCTTCTTCTTTCCAAGGAGCTGCTTATCAGATGATTTTTTTGTAATGGTGGAGCAGCTTGAAGTATTTAATCTTTTCTCTCCAAAACTCTGAGCTGTGTCAGGTTCTTTTTGTTTACTGAGAGTTTCTAGAGTCATGGGTTTTGAACAGATGCTTTTAACATTGTTCAGGTCTGAGCTGGTTCCCAAAGCCGTCTGGGCAGGATTTGGTGTCTGGCCTGGTGATAATTTGGTCTCAGCATTTTTATGCTGCTTTTCCAGACTGAGGGGGATTTGGGATTGAGAAGAACATTTCTTTGTAAGCATCAGTGCAGGTAGGTCCTGCCTGCTGCAGTCTGAACTGTCCCTCTGTCTATGTCCAGCCTCTTCACCTTGTTCTGGGATCTCGCACTTCCCAGATTTCTCCTTCAATGTCCTCTGCTGCTTGGAGAGGAAAGAGCCATTTTGCAGCTCTCTGCCTTCATCATTCACCTTCTCTTCCTGTTCGTATTTGCTATGGTGAACGTGGAGTTCTGCTTTCACAGCAGTTGGGAGTGGCTCTGGTTCATTCTCTTTTACTTCATCAATGTTCTCTGCAGTGCTGCTCTCCCCACTGCTGTCGGAATTCACGTGTCCCTCTTTTGACATATCTTCAACTCTGTCATTTTCTAGTATATTTTCCTTGTCTACTTCAATATTTTCCCTGTTCTTAACACTCTTAACTTGGAGTCCTGAAGTGCTTAACTGATCATCTGCCTCACTGCTCTCAGCTGGAGCACATTCTGGTTGTCTCAGCACGTTTTCTGGCTTCCTCATCTTCTCCTCTGCTTCCAATCCTGCAAATTCAGTGCCTTCAGCCTCAGATTCAATTTTTCCATCTGTGGTCACCTGCTCCCTTTCAGATTCAATAGATGCTTCCTTGCTTTTATCAGCCAGTTCCTCGTAGCCTTTCCCTTCACTCACAGGAGGATGTCGGAGCACAGCTTCTTTCTCACTGTTGCCATCTTCCTCTGAAGAGCTGCTCTTCTCTTCTGAAGAGCTGCTCTTCTCTTCACTGCTGGAACTGCTGCTCATGACAGCCTCCTCTGCACCCATTTTGTGGGTCCCATGGCCTTCACTGCTGGAGTCAGAGCAGGAGTCACCTGAGGTTTCCAGAATATTTTCATCCTCACTTTCAGTGATGATTGTCCTGGTGAGATTTTCAACTTGCTTTTCCCCAGTCCTCTCACCTTTTTCCTGTGCTGTACTGCCTTGGGATTGAGAACCTGATTTCTGCTCAGAAGCCTCCTTGGAGTCCTGATTCCCTCTGTGCCTTCCCCTGGGGTTCTGTGCATTCTCTGCCAAGTTCTGTTTCTGAAAAGAACCTTCAGCACCTTGCTGTGTGATTGCCTTTACAGCCCCCAGCTCAGTGCCTGTTTCACCAACACCGAGTCTCTTTCCACACCACTTTTTAAAACTCTGTTTCTTTCTGTTTGTGATGGCTTTTCCCTCCTTGTCACTGCTGTCCTCACTCTCCTGCCCTGATGTCATTTCCCGTTGCTTGAAGGCCTTTCCTTTTTTCCCCTCCAACCTGGACACTCCGTGTTTTCTCTCCAAACCAGATTCACTTTTATCGTTTCTCCTGCAGGCTCTTTTTCTCCGGAATAACTTCTCGTGGTCATTTTCTTTGCTTTCCTGAGGCCTGCCCAGCCTCTGGATTTTTAAGGGCTCTTCTCCAAGGCTGTCCCCTTGTCCAGGCAGTGACTCTTTGCCCTTCGCTTGGCCTCTGCTCCTACCTTCCCTCCGCTTCCCACAGCGGATCTGCGAGTCTCCCGCGGAGCTTTTCTCACAATTGAACGCCTTCTCTTTTCCAGCCTTTTTCTGCCCAGTCTTGGATCGGGAAGGAGGCATTTCCTCAGTGTTCAGGAGTATGTGAGGGCTTATCTCAACTCACCTGTGAAAGGAACCATTGTGCATTGTGCTGTGAAATAAGCTACAAAGGCAGGCCAGATGCTCCTCAGCACTAATTTGCCTCATTTCTGTGGAGCCAAATAAATGTTTGCAGAGCCTTGTCTGTGCAGTGCCAAACTGACTGCCCTGTTCCAGGTTAATGTTTGGCTTATTTTGTCACAAATCACCCTGATTTTCTTCTTTTATTAGAATCATACCATCACAGAATATGATGAGCTGGAAGGGACCCATCAGGATCATCCGAGTCCAACTCCTGGCCCTGCACAGGACACCCCAAGAATCCCAGTGTTAGGCCACGTGTCCATGATTTTCTACAGCTGACAAAGGTTTGGACGCACTGTAGTTCAAGATAGAATGATTATTTTATTTCAGTTTCTGCTTCTCCAATAACCTTCTTTGTGCTGAAGAAGAGAGGAACACATCTAATGATCTATGTGAAATAAATGTCAGAAGCAAACACTGCTCCAGTGTGTCATAACATCTCCACGCAAGTGCCCCTGAGTGCACTGTCATTCCCTGGCAGTGTGGGACGTGTTCAGTATCCCAAGTGTTAATCTGTTTATCTCTTTAATTTTCCTTAAATCATATGCATGGAATAAAGGATATAAAAGTGCCCAGAGGATTGGTCCTGATCTTTCAGGCTGATGCAAAATATCACTTCTATCCTTTCCAGCTAGACAGACGCTTTATTTTATGAGTCAATCTCCTGCTGCTTCAGACATCCCACCGGGGCTCCAGGCTGCACTTCTGCCTCTGTCAGTGAATGAAATGCTGATGGCAGAGCCTGGGTTTGGGTCCCCAACACCAAATACTGCAAGGAAAGGCTCCAAACCACAAAACAGTAAGAGCACAACTGAAAGGAAATGATGGATCAGAGAAAGGAAAACTTGGAGATGAGTGGATGAGGAGAATGGGACTAAGGGAAAAATCTTACAGCAAGGAAACCCATCAGTCTGCAAAATCTTTCCAAAGAAAAAAGATAAAAAGGCTCTTGTTGGGGGTATCTGGAACTATCTTGGAGGTTACATTACCCGGTGATGTGCAGGGAACAAATCAGCTCAAAGGACAGGGAAATCCCATGTTATATTTTGTCCTCTCATCTCTCTCTCTGTCAAAGTCTTCTCTCCGTTTTCTCCTTTGTCTTTCTCTTTGTTTTCCAGCCAGTTTTGTGGATTCTCCACAGGCAGAAGAGAAACTTCCACCCATCACAGATTTACAAATTCTGTCGGTGGGTAACAGAGGATGGAGCAGTCAAGATTTTATTACTGATTCCTCCTAACTCCACCGAGCATTAACTTATTTAAAGGCCGAAATCCAGCATCTGGAAGCCTCCAGTCAGATGTTAGACTATTATGGGGTGCTGGCAGTATATTTACCTGTCTGGCACTCTGACCCTGCACCCCAGTGGCCAGGGGTGCAGTGTCTGTACACGGCCCACAAGCCCAAAAGAGTTCTGGCCAAGGTTTCCTGGAACTTCCATCCACAGGCATCTCCCTGCCCCAGCGAAGGGGATGGGGGAAAAGCACACAGTCAAGTCTGCAATTCAGCAAGCTTTAAAAGCTTTAAACCTTTACAGCTGCTATAAAGTCTGACAAGGAATGAGAATTTTTAGCATTTAGTACCTCAAGAAAGATGGAAATCCAGCCACTCTCCATAATATCTTATGACCTGATTGCAGACTGAAACTTGTCCAAGAGTATTTACAAGTTATTGAAATAGATTTTGAAAAAAGGCCATTAAAAAGTACATTCCAGTACTCTGGGAGCAACTCTGTAAGAAACAACTCAGTGAATCAAAAAGTTTGTCTCACCTCAGTCCCTCCAAGGAGGGCAGCAAAACCACATTTGAGATTTCCACAGCCCAGGAAGGCTGATGCTCTAAGAAAAGCACATTTGGTGTGTGTAAGGCACAGGGTCTTATTGCAAGTGTTGGTTCCTTTCCTGTACCGCCTATTTTGTGCTGTTCTGCACCACAGAACAATCTGCAGTGGGGAAAAACAGCATCTCCCTTTCCCCCAGCTGCAACCCTGATACTGAAGCAAAAAGCTGCTGCCCTGAAAGCAGTCACGTACAATTAAGGGTTCCTCAGCAATCAGTGTCCTTAGGGTTCCCTCTAAACTTGCTTTTTTTGTTCTGGTCTAGAGCTGACTCTGTTCAAACCCTCCTGGACACTCTGCACAGTGCAGAGTTCATCTCTTAACACCAAATCCTCCTCCCTCCCTCTCTTTGAACAGGACTCCATCACTCGTAGGTGTCTGGTCACCTCATTTCAGCCCCCCCTCCCCACTTAATACCCCAATACTCCTGGCCTAGATCTCTAAATCCTGCAAAAAGACTTTTGTTACTGAGATTAATGGCAGCTGAATTAGACCCTAAATCCTCAGTACAGAATAGTTGTTAATATTCTGTCCTCCTGGGGGCTTAAAGTTGATTCAGCTTCTCTACAGTGCCAAATGCAGGAGCAAATAATAAATAAAAATCTGCTTTTATGTGCTGTTGCTAGATAGCCATGTGTCTGCAGAGCTAAAACCTTCCACAGAACAAAAATGCTGAAATTCTTGGATGAGGAGGAAGGTCAGGAACACTGCCCAAATTTGTAGGGAGCTTAGACACAGGAGTTTGGTTTGACTCACTGTAAAGACAGGACCCCAGACTGAATCTGGGTTAGAAAGTGAAAAACTGGAGTTCACAGTTCTTCAGAGACAGGGTTTTAGAGCAGATTGGTTTGTAACACCACTGTTATTACTGGGAATGGGAAGATGAATCACTGCTTATATAAACAATTCCTTTGACATCAGACCTGCTCTGATTAACTGCCCTGGACCATCTGCCTGCTGGACACACTGCAGCAGGTGAAAGATGCTGCTCATCAGTTTTCCAGCTCCCCTCACCATACCAGCTTCACCTAAATCATTACAGAAAAAAGAACAATTCGATGGCATTCTCCTTTTCTAGAAGAAATGGGAATAACTCACATCAGAGAAAGGAGATCCTCAGTGCTGTCAAGAATCACAGCATGAACCTACAGATAAAAAGAAGAGCAGAAAGCTCACACTGCTATTTTAAGACCAATAGGGAATTGTCTCTCTTCCCTGAGCACAGTGGATTCTCCCAACTCATATAGAGGAAAGTACAATCATCAATATTAAAGGGACCTGCCTGGAACTTTATTCTTAAGTTTCTATTTTCATTCACTGTACAAATTGCTCAAACCTCTCTCTTGTTGCTCTGCACAGTAATTTTTGTAACGTACCTACACTGATTCCAGCGAGCTGCCCAGTATCTGGATCACAGGTCACATCCGTGCAATGGTGACTTATTCCCTCTCCCATGCCTTGTTTCCATGCAGCCCAGGGTCTGTTCCAGAGTTCTTGCAAGCCTGCCCAGCTGTGGAGTCTAACAGGGATTCTGGCTGGGCTGTGCCCCAAGAGCAGATAATTACACGTATATGGAAGGAAAGTGGCATCAATAATTCAAGCTTTCTCATGGTACCTTTTGAACTTTTCAACCAGCAATATCAGCAGCTGGCTTGCAGAGTTTGGGATAAAAGAAGAGGTGGGATTTCACCTAGGTCAGGGTCAGATGTGGTACGATTAGGTGCACCCACAAAGAAAGACTGAAAGGGTCAATTCCAAAACCAAAACACATCTGCTATAACGCAAGAGGCTACCAGACAGGGCAGAGTGAATACTACCTCAGCTTAGGCCAGTGAAAAGAGTTAAATCATAGGCCCCTTTCTTCTGCATCCCTGGAGTTTTATTCCAGGGAGCCAAGCACGGATAGCTCAGCCTCTGCTCTCTCCTTGCCAATACCAAGCTCTCTGCTGAAACAGGAAAGCAGTTTCCAGCTCGGCACTGAAAAGACAGCAAAACTGGCACCATTTTTGCCCTCATTATGCCTAAACCTCAGTCCAAATCAAGCAGAATGACTAAATCTCCTTTCAACTCGAATTTCCAAATAAAGTCGTTCTCCTCTTGCAGACAGGCCAAGGTTACTCACAGCCAGTGCTTATGTCCATGAAACTCTGTTTAATTCAGGGATGGTTTTACCCTGCCTGGGTTGTTCTCAAGAAATCAGGTAACAGAGCAGGCACAAATGCTCAGTGTGAGCTGTACGTGCAGCCTCCCTCTGCTCTCCCCAGGCTGCAAAGGGGCAGTGCAGGGAGAGCAGGATTTAACTGCTCTGAGGATGGCCCTGGCTCTGAAAGGTTTCCTGCCCCCTCCCAAAAAGCCTTTCCAGAGGAGCTGGAGATGAAACAAAATGAACTCAGGTGTGGCCAGACGCCAGAACAAGTGACCCAAACATGAAATGTGGTAAGATTTTAGAAGCTTTGCAGCATTAGTTTGGGTGGGACCTGTTTGTCCATGTCATTCCAAGAGCCCCTGGCTGTTACATTCTGTACCCTGAGAGCTCCTCCACTAAGAAGCAAAGATAAAAACTGGGTGTTGAGCTGGAGAACTGAAGAAACATTTTACCTGAGCTTTCTGTCGCTGGATGCTCCACTTCTCTTGGCTCACAAGAATGAGGCCGTAGAGCAGCAGTGTAGTTAATTATTTCATCACGTTCTTTTATTAACTGTCCACAAATAACCCTCTATCCCTCTCTGCAGAAAAGAGAAATCTCTCCTGTAAAGCCCAGAATGACTGATGTCATCTGGATCATGAATTCCTTAAAGAATCTTGGAAAAAAGCCCCAGGGCTCTCAGCTTCTAATGTGTGTGTGTGGCAGGGAGGAGAAGCTGCTCTGAAAAATTCAGTTCCTGAGGAGGAAATGGCTCTAACAAACTCCATCAGTATCAGCTGGAGCCTCTTCAAGGCTCTGCATAGCCCGGGCAGCACCAGAGCTGCTGCTTTGATTTCTGTGATTTGTCGGAAGCCTCAGATATTTGGGTTTGACCCTGGGATGGCTGAGATGAAGCCACTGATCACATTCACTTCAGACTCCTGTCTGCTCTGAGCTACCTGAGATGAGAAAGGCTAAACTGGTGCTGTGCAGATACTCCCTCTGCACCCCAGTCCCCAGCCTGGCTGTCCCAGCACCTCTAACCTGAATTCTCTGCACAGACTGAACACATTTGTTTGCCTTTTAAAGTGCTCCTGGCAAGATGCTGGCAGTTGGTTCATATCTCGTTAAGGGAGAAGGAGATAAGCACCAGGAAAGATGAAACCCTTCCAGATTTCAGCTCCAGATGCCTGAGTAGACTGGATAGTGGAGTTTCCTAAAGATTCCTTCATTTATGCAAAATACCAGGTCCTTTCAGCCAGCATTCAGCCACTATGATTTTAAAAAGTTATTAGGGAGTGATAACACATCAGAATCACCTTTTCACTGCAAATTCTTCTTAAGTAAATTACATAAAATAAAAGCTTTGATGCTATTGCATACAAGAGAGAGGAGAAGGTAACTTCATTTTAAAAAATTACTAAATCACACGAATAAAAGAGTAGAAACTGGATATTATTGATCAGAGAAATTACACTTTGCATAAATTCCCAACCACCTTATTTGCTTGGTAATAGCTCAGGTAAAGAGATTGGTCAAAGCTATTCTTAAGAACATCTGTTTTTAAGATTAAACTCACTAAATATATAAATAGGGTCTCCTCTTGGTTTGACTCCACAGCAAACAGAGTTGACAATCCAGTCAGGACCCTGAAGCCTGTAAAACTTGTTTAAAAATATCTTTCCCTTTTTTATGTATTTCCTCCTTCCCCCTCCCCTCCCTCCCACTGCATTAATATAAAATATCTCCACTCTTGCTTCCATATCATCTGCTGCTTCATACTGACAGAAAATATTCTCCTTTAAGCCTGTACCCCAGGCTACTGAGAGAGAATTCCCGGCTTCTCATTCGTGACCTCTTGCTGTTTCAAGCTGGTAAGGGCTCTGCTGCCTTCTTCCAGCTATTTTAAGATGAGCCAAAAGGTCTCCAAGGGCCTCTTCCCCAGCCATAACCCGAGGAAGCCAAATAAAATATTCACGATTGCAAGGAGAAACCAAAACAATTAAGTTACATGGGTTTGAAAACAGCCCCCTTAAATATTTCAGGAGCACTTTGTTGCCCAATTGTCTGCTGTTCGGCAGGGCTGGATGATCCTGTTACACTGCAAGGCAGTGTCCTGTGGCCCCATCGCAGGGGTCAGAGACAGCCCCAGGCTCTGGGCAGGGATCTGGGTGAGCTGAAGGACTCTGCCCTGTGCTAAGACACGGCTCAGACTTCTCCCTTCTAATCCCCTGAGTGACCTCTGTGGTTCGTGTCTAAAAGGAGCAAACCGAGGAGGCAAGGCCAGGCAAGCCTGTACTAAATTCAGTCCTGGTTTGGTAACACCAGCTTGGTAACACCAGTGAGCTCCTGGTAGAGCAGTGCCAGCAGCAGCACCTCTGGCATGGGCAGCAGCCAGAAACAGGCCCATGGGTCATCCTTCTGCTCCTTCACTGCTGCTGTGTCCCGTGCTGCTCTGGCGCTCAGGATGTGATGTTTGTACTTTCTTTTTACTGGGCACACCGAGGAACCTGGGTGGCCTCAAATGAGCTGTCCCTGCCCTCCTTCCCTGTTTCTGCATAGCTGGGAACCATGGGTGTGATAGAGAATTCCTGAGAGTCAGTGAAATCCCCTGGATTTAAACTGGGTTTCAACCCAATTATACATGAAAGCAAGAGGCTTTTTAATGGTGGGGGGTGGGCTACAGCCCCCAGGGCTGTTCTCCCGTGGGAAATGAGTGCTCTGCAGAAAGCAGCTGAGCCCCTGAAGTACAAATCAAAGGCTCAAAGTGGAATGTCAGATTGTGCAGACTGAAATGATTACACCCAGGTAGCTGAAAATCCCCAGCAGATTCTAATAAACTTGCGGAGATAAAGGTAGAAGGAACCATGCAGCTAAGGGTGAGGTCTCATGTTACAGCCAAGCTGACTTTATGGGGCCACTCCTTCCTTCCAGTGTCTTCTATATTCCCCAGCTATTTCCTTTGCACCAGTGCTGGTGGTCACCTCAGTACAATTCAATCTTACAGGTAAATTGACCTAATGCTGAGCTTCCTCCTAAATGAGTGGCCTGCTTGCCTGGAATTGCTGGAATTGCCTGGAATTGCTCTTGCTGGTTATTCCCTTACTCCAGAACATAAGGCATTAGTTAGTTAAAAATTAAATTTAAAAGCACAAATGTGCGCCAAGAGAAGAAAGGGAGCAGGAACAAGCAACACAGGAGGGCAGAACATGCCTTAGCCACAAAGGTGAAACTCTTTCAGAGCTCCTGAACTCTGGGAGGGAGTGAGGACGAGGGTATAGGAAGGCCACAGCACCTAGAAGAAAGTCTGATTTGGAAATTTGGACAGAGGCTCTGTCAAAAGCAGATTATCCTATAGCGGAATAACAAACTTTCATGAGATACTGGGCCACTCACATTTTTTATGCCCTGTGATATTGTCTTCACAGTTTTGAGGCACAGGCACTGTCATTATGCTTTGCTACTGAAGATCTGAAACAAACTGGGAGTTGTTTGCTGAGCCAGGCATTTCAAGACACTCAAAGACTCTTCTCAAGGGGATTGCTTCCAAAACTTGACATTTATTTTATAGGATGACAAACATTTTCTCTCATTTAATATTAACTACCCTGTATCTTACGCTCTGTTCCACTGCAGATATTTAGCTCCCTTAATCTTCTGTAGATAGATCCCTCTTCATTTTATGAGAGGTCTCACCTCCCCCTGCACACAGGAGAGATCCTCACATAAATCTCTCTCACCAGATATCACTGCGACAAGGAAATAGTTTATAGAGTTTGAGCCACTTCCATGCAGGGTACATTCCAATGGAAAGTTCTTTCCATGCATAAGCAGATCCAGAACAAGCACATCAGTGAGCAAGTTCACCTGCACAATCAAGCCTGGTCAGTCTTATGAAACAAGAAATGATCACAGCTACTTTCTGTTCCTTCACCTCAAAGAAAACCTACCAGGCTAATGGTACCTGCCTCCCATGTTATTAATTAATGAGGTACATGAAGTTCTGATACATTAATTCATACCTGTGAATTGAGTTACTGAGAAATGAGCATTTTTCTTGTGCACTAAAAATCACTAGTTGAAGATCTTACCCTCAAACAGGATTTTTTAATGGTTTAAACAAACCTCTAAGGATCAGCTGAATGGGCACAGAGGACTGTCAGGAGGAATCTGCCTGTGCAACATCAGTTAACAGAGATGGATTGGAGCAGGAGTGGTTTCCATCCAGTCCAAGGTCTGAGGCTTTAAAAGGGCGAAGCACTTTAGAGACATGACATGGTATTATTTCACTTTGAAATTCTCATGTACCACTTACCACAGTTCCAAAACAGGGGGTTTTAAGGATGGACCCTGGATGCTGCACAACAGAAATTCCAGTGCCTGGACTGATGCTGCTCTCAGCAAAGGGCTTCAGGAGCCTTTAGGGCTGAGGCATTGCCACCTGCTCTGGAGCTCCAGGAAGTATACAATTAAACCAGTCTTTTTAAAGGCTAATTCCATAGTAAATAACTATCACTTAATGCTTAGGTTTTATTATTTCCAGAAACTGTGCCTCATGGATCTACGTTGACAGAACTGAATCTCCTTGAGATGGATTTTTTCCACATCCTCATCACTGTTAATTTACATTCAAAACATCTTCCTGTAATGAAAGTACAGGCAAATATGACCAGGTCTGAACTGTGAGCAAACTGTCACAGCACTGACAAGATCACAGGTAATCAAACTGATTAAGGACTGTGATACCTCCCTTTGGTCACAGCCTCCATTTCATCTGCTCTTATCTGTGTCAGAATAAAGTCAGGAGGATGTGCTTGTCTGCAGAACAATCACACCCTTGAAAAATACCTCTCCCAAATCCCACTCCTGTGGCTAACTTGCAGTTTGGAATAAAGCTCCCTCAGCTATAGCCGAAGCCACTTTTGCCTTAATACACTGCCTAAGAAATAACACCAAGCCTCTTCTTGATCCTGCCATATTCTCTGCTTCCTTGGACTCTTACCCCATCAGGGCTTGAGCTGCAGTATCTGACTTTGGGGTGATGTTCAGCAGCTCAGAGATGTCCTTGTGTTGCCAGTTTGGGGTTTTTAGGAGCTCAGCCTGTTTTTCAAGGGCTCAGCACAGCAATCTGATGAAGATAAGTTCCCTTTAAGGAAGGAGAGTGTGAGCAGAATCCAAGCTTCATTTTTTGAAGTCCCTGCCTTAAACATAAGCAGAGAACAGGAGATTGGCTTTAAACAAATGAACAATATGCAGAGTCTGTAGGAATAAGCACACAATGCACAGACTCATCTGCCAGAGGAGCAGACAGGAGGAAGAGATCCTTGTCTTTTGAAGGGGAAGAGTCAGGGACAGGCTGGGCTCTGCCCTTGGAGATACAGGTCCTTCCAACCTCAGGTGACTCTGCCTGATGCTGTCAGCATGTGCTCAGGACCATCCATCTTAAAGAAGGCTCCCTTGCCAAAAAGCTCTTTTAAAATATAACTTAGCTCTGCATACAAGAGCTGTGCCCCAAAGAGCTGGAGAGCATCAGTTTCTACTCATTGAGCTGGGGAAGAGGTAAGCAGAGGGAAGAGCCTCAAAGTACCTCTTTATCTGTTTTCCTCTCTACTGAAACAGGCCACAAGTGCAAGGAGCCTTTTAGCTCTCCTGTCTTGGTTGTGTTCCCAGCACACCCATCCCTCCCATCCCCTTGGGTCAGCCAACATGCATAAAAGGCATGAGAAGCAAGAGGGAAATGAGGAGTTTGGTCATACAACAGTTTCATTACAAGAAAATCACACTTGAGAGAGGCCATTTCTACCTGAGCAACAGCTGGGACAAATTAACCAACACCAGGATGATCTCAAGGACCATCCTACTGCTACAGCAGCCTTTTCACACAGGGATTTGCCGGTCCTCTGGGAAGCTGCACCTAACCTGGAAAGCTTGTCAAACACTCCCATCATTATCATGTTGGAGAAAGAGGTTGAAGTGCTGCATGGAAATAATCCAAGCACTTTGGGGCTTGTAGCTGTGAGTGAAGGCATTGAGTTCCCTGTGACCAAGGGCTTGTAGCAGATATTGAAGGAATTTTTCCACCAGGTTTACCCCAGGGAATCAGCTACAGCTGCAGCACAACCTTGGTCTTTGGTTGAGAGATAATGAAGTCTAACGTGGCTTAACAAGGGCTGCTGGGTTTTAGAAGCAAATTTCCACTGAAGTCTGTCTCATCTTTCAGCCATACCAATTCCTGCTCTGATTAAAGACATCCCAATCCGTGAGGCCACATAGGCAGTGGTTTGGAGGCTGAATTCAGGACCACAGACCAGGCACAAATTTGTTTGAGCTGCCATAGACACAAACCATATTCTAAGAAACAGACCAATTAAGCTGTAAAAAAATTTCATTCTCTCACTAACCAGACAGGCCTCAGGCTTCATGACCAAGATGAAAAGTACTTTTCCTTCCAACATTATGTTCCTCTAATAGAACTGTTAGACAAATTCTGCAAATATTCAGTTGGTAAACATCTGAGGAAAGCTTGTATTACTATTGAAAAGTGAAAAAAAAAAAAAATAGAGCTCCAGGCCAAGCTTTTCTAGGAGTAGAGAATTTTGGCAGCAAACACACCACCCTATAAAAGAGCTCATGTTACCATAAAGCATTTGACCTAAAACTCAGGCCACTATAAAACAGCATCCCATATTAGGGACCCAATATGTGTACTCAGATGTGGAAAATTTGTTCTTATAGTTGTGATCCAACACTGTCCCCTCTGCAGAGCAGCAGGTCTGTGGGGGTCAGGGAACATTGTGCCAGCACGGCTTGGAAAGATTTTTTCAAGTCAGTGTTAACAGCAACTCTGATCCTGCAGCCAAGGGACACTTCCCAGTGCCAGAGCCCAGTGAGGCTGCACAAAGCAGGAGAAGGGGGAAGCAGTGCCAAAGCCAGACTGGCAAAAACTTTAATAAGGGCCAATGAGCCCTCGGAGTGCTTCCAAGCATTAAAGCATTAGCTCTTGGAGAGGGCCAGCAAACTTCTATCAGATCCCAGACAAGGAGTGTAAGTGAAAAGTAGAGGTAGGCACAAAATTCGAGGGCTTTGGCAGCAGCTGAAGCCTCTGATCAGAAACAGGCCATTATTTTTAGTGTCAGCTGAGGGGAAGGCAGAGTAACCACAAGGCTCAGAAGGCAGTTCCTGAAAGGGAGAGATGAAGAGGGATTTTTTGTTCCCCCCATGACATTCAAAAGCTGCTTACATTCATTCATTGAAGGCTCCACCCTTCATGACCATCTCATCCCATCACCACTTTTACTTGCTGCTCGTTTTCTGACAGCACAAAAAATACACCCTAATTGTGTCACAAGCCTTTCCATCCCCTCCTGCTCAACTCAGAACACAACTGAAAGCACAAATTCATGAGTTCTAGTCTTGCCCTGCTTTGTCCCTTTGCAATTTCTCCTGTATTTTAAGCATAGCAGCTCTGAAAGGATTCTTAACGCCTCTGCTCACAACAAGTCAAGGAGTTCATTCCCATGAATCCTTCAGTTCCAAAGCTCTGCTAGAAAAAAAAATCTGCAATATCTCAGCACATATCCTAAACTATTCAATCCCATTTGTGGATTGAGGAAAGTAAGAAGCCTGGGTTAATTTTTTTGTTGCTGTTGGTTTTGAATCGAAATGCACTTCAGGGTGTACAAAAAATGGCAGCATTTTTGTGACACTCTCGCTCTTCCAGTGGACCAATTGGATTTTTCAAGTTACGTGGGTGAAAACAGGGAAAAGATAATAAAGTGCTTCTGCCCTTTCTGAGCAGGACTGTCACATCTCTTCCCCTAAGCCTGCCAACAAATAAATACTCAGAAAAGGCTTTAGAATCAGTCCATCTGTGAGGAGCAGAAAGAAGCAGCTGGGTGCACCAGGATGATGCACATGCACAGGGTCACACCAGCTCAGAAGCTGCTGATTAAACCATAATTTCCTGTAAATTTGCAGCATCAGTGCCTGGCACAAGAGGTGGAAACAGCAGGACACCTCCCTGCCAGCCTCAGTGCTGCAGCAAGAGACAAGGAAATAATGAACCAAACGGAAATAAGGAAGTGAAAACTACTTTGGAAATGGAAACTAAAAGAGAAGGCTCTCTAAAACCTCATTAGCAATAAATTAGCTCTCAAATGAGGTATTAATACTTTTAGAAGGAAGGGTGCCTGAAGCACCAGCTGAGCAACTCTACAACCACTTTTTCCTGCAGAATAGAATGTGCCATCCTAGTGCTGTAGGTAAGAAAGGATCCCTCAGCCTTGCTTGGGAAGATCAAGACAGAGCCTGAAACAAGAGGACTTCCAAGGAGAGGTTTCCAAAGTGTGTGAAGGACAGCAACTCAGCACCATTCCAGGAGGATTTAGTTGTTCCTCACTGGCTGTCACAGTGCTACAACCAAGTTACAGGAGAGAAATTACAGAATACTTTGGTTTTTTGCTTAGCTGGAAACAAATAAAGTGGTGTTAGGTGAGGGATAAAGGAAGGAAATTTTAAAGAGGAACAAACTGCTCTATGCAGAGTTTCACCAGCTTCAATTCAAAATCCACTGGCAGACAGCACAGCAACACTGCCAGATCAATCCTGTCTCCCTTCAGTGTTATCACCCACATTATTCCAGGACAAACCAGCAATGACCTTCCACGAACTAGAATCTGAACCAGTGCCCTTTCCTGGCACCATCCCCCATCCCCTATGGACTGCAGGATGGTGACACAATTACTTTGCTTCTCCCACCCACCACCTTGCTTCACCTCCAGGAGTGCTCTTTGCCCCTCAGCTCAGAGGGCAGCTCCACCATCTCCCAGGGATCTGGGCCATGTGAAAGAAGCTGCTGAAGGACAGACTAGATATGAGAGGAGACAAGGATCACAAAAGGGAATTCAGAGTTTTATTTCCAAAAAAAAGAGCAATGTAGGGTTGAAACAAAAATCAAATTCAATTAGTTTTCCTCCGATTTGAATGGCTACAAAAATAGATTCTACCCAAATCCATAAAGCCAGTTAACAGTACCATAACAAACAAACCCCAAAATTACTCATTCAGATACCACATATAGCAGTCACAGGAATCTAGCATATATTACTTAACGTTTTTTTCTTAAAGTAAATTTCTAAATGTTTCTGTTAAAACTGAAATACCCATAAGATTTTAAAAAATTGTACAAAAAAATAATTGTTGGAGGTAACAGTGTGCGTTTATTAAAATCCTGCACCAAGGCAGTAAAACATTTATAATTTAAAACCCAGCCCAGTAGAAAAGAGAAATGTGCAAACATTTGAATGTTAGATGTACTCAGAGGCTTGTGGCGCATCAGACCTGGCATCCACTGCTGTCCTAAAGCAAGGCGGGCTCCAGCAGGAGAGGTCTCCAAGAGGCACTAAAGGGGAGGCAGAGGCAGAAGCACAGCACACGAGCTGCAGCTGCCCAGTCTGGCTGCTGGGAGCACTGGTGCCCTCTCCCCAGGGACGGTTTGCCCAGTCAGTAGTGTTATGGCACTCGATCCAATGCCAGGAAGTCCTTGGTGAGTTCTAGTCATTCTGCTGTAGGAGGGAAGAATGCAAAAGCCATTTGAAAAGGCAGGCATTGAAAGCTAATGAGAGCTAATGAGCTGATAGCTCAGATTGTTGCTGGCAGTTCTGGCTACCTCACCAGCTCACTGTGATAAGGGTAAGAGTCAGGAGCCTTCAAAGGATTTTTAGCTCTTCCTTTACCACTGGTGCAGCATGTAAGGTGCTGAACAGTGCTCGCACACCACTCAGCCAGCAGATTCCCCTCCTGAAAATTCAGGTCAGGGTTCTGCACAAAGCATTTAAATAAGCTGAAGCTTATAAAGAAATTTCGTTCTACTTTCCACTTCCTTTGGCTGCTTCAAATATCTTCAGCCTTACCTACCTCCTCCATTACTTAGTCCATGTCCTAACGGACTTCTTGCCGAATTTCTTTCTGCATAGCTCCTGCAATGACACAAGAAGAGATTCCTTATTGCAATGCAGCCTCGTCCCATCCACTCCCAGATGCCGACAGAAGACCAGGATGAGGTAGTGTCCAGAGGAAGTGCACAGAGCAGAGCATGTCAGGCAGTCACTGATCCTTCCACACCAGCAGTTACCAATCCCACCAAGCTTCCTGCATCTGTTGCAGACAGTAGTCCTTTGCCTACACTTGGTAGCCTCTGACCGTTCTAGGGAGTGAGATAAAGCCCCGCAGCCGTGGTGGTAGCTCAGCTCTACTGTACAGACAGAATGGGAGCAGAGACACTGAACACATCCAAGGGACAGTGTCAAGCCAGGATTAAAACTCCAGAGTCCCATCCTTGACCAACTAAGCCCGTGTGGCCTGCCCTTAGATCAGTATGGGTTGACACAAATAGAAACCTGTATGCGAATACTCAGAGTCTTGTTCCTTGGGGATGTGGGAATGTGATCTCTCCTGCTTTTCGGAGAGAAAGAGACAAAGCATTATTCATTAAAAAACGTCAAGGGACAGCAAGTGAAAGAGAACCTGCCTCTCATTATTGCCCTTTGGTAGCTTGTGGGATGCACACATGACCAGATTCTAGCACAAGGATCCCCGCCATCAGGTGGGCATCCTCCTGCTGTCACCTCAAGCTGCCCTCCCCTGCCAGCCCCAGCCATCAGGAAGAGAAGTTGGTTGATACTCACCCTCTGCCCCCCTCCAGAGTACTCTGGATCTCCTTCAGCACTTCTGGAAAGCAGAGGGTTAAAGCAGTGAGCCAAACCAGCGGGGATCTGCTTTCAGACAGCTGCCTGACCACATTCCACATCCCCACTGAACGGCCTCCAGAACCTGCCTCCCACAGCTCAGAGGTCAGTCCTTAGATCATCACTGCCTCTTCAACAGCACCAGGTTTTACTGGGCAGGCTGGCACACAGGACTGAAGCAGTCATTTGCCAGAGGAGACGCTGCCAATCCCCGTGTACCAGAGCCCCAGTGGAACTGTCTGTTCCAGCTGTCATCTTACACAAGTCCTATTGGAAACAAAGATCCTTCTCTTATCTCAGCAGGGAATGCAGCTCTGCAGAACAACCCCTGCCCGAGGGCATGGCTATCTGTCCAAGCCCTCATTTCTGGGGATTCAAGAAAACCCAGCATTTCCACTACTAATTACAGATCCCTTGGAACTGGAATCCACAAAATTCCCAGCAGCTTTCTTCTTTTCCCACCCAGAAAGGCACCTTCCCTCTCAGCAGCAAGACTTCATCTCACTCACTTTCGTCATTGAGTAAAGCATGTTCCATCAGCCTCCCAGACTTCCTTTCTAAAAAAGAGTAGGAAAAAAAGCTTTAACTTAACCATATTTTCCCCTTTTCCTGAAATAAGTGCAGTTTTGGAAACGCACAGTGGAACAATGGATTTCCCCCCCCCACTAAGTACTTTTTGACTTTACTGAATGCTTCACAACTAATCCTTAAAGTCTCTCACACACTGAACTGTATTTTCCAGCAATACTAGTTTGGATAACAGAAGATCTAAATAAGTTCAGACCTTTCCTCCAACAAAAACTCTCTTCTATGCTGTAAGAGAATCTTCCACACACAACTTATTTCAGAGCTATCAACTAAAATACTGTCCAGGCAGGTCACAACGTTTCCTCCACATCCCTCCTTATTTTTCCCTTTCTTAGGCAGAAAATATCAACTGTAGCAACAGGAAAGATATTTCAAGGTTTACACACACCATGCTACCTTCAGTACACTTATTTTTTTTACTTACCATCTTCTCCACAGTCACCTGGACTCTTTCCTGGTCCCCTAAAAAAGGAAAGGAGGCAGAAAACAATTACTGATGCTGAGGCACAGGGGTGCAGAGAATTCCTGTGTGTTCTTGGCAGCTGTAAGAGGCTCCAGTGCACATCAGCTAAATGGTTTGCTCAATGTAGGAAGGGTTTCACCACATGCTGGTGATGCAGAGTCTGCAGGCACCACAGAACACTTCTAAACTCTTGGAATAAAATTCCTGTAGGATCTCCGTGAGTGTCAGATCTACTGTTACTCACTGATGTTCCAAGAGGAGAGGAGGAATGCTGGATCTCCCTTCACAGAGCAAAGCTGAGCTTTGCTCTGTGAAGGGAGATTCAGCACTTGGGAACAAGCAAAGCAAGCCAGGGCTTGCTCTAAGTTTGTGACTCCAGCTTAGGGATACCAGTTCCAATGCTTCTTGCTTTGTCCTACCAAAGGTACTCCAAGTAGGAAAACCATCGGGGGAAGGTTACATTTCCTGATGCCAGTCCCTCTATGGATGTTAACTTCAAAGAGAGGTTTTTTTCCTCCCTACTCAGACACAGTCAGTGTGCAAGAGTGTTACAGACTTTACCTGGATTTCCTTGCAGCATTCTCTGTGCCAGACTTGTTGTGCACGTGATTGTTGCTTGTCACTTCTGGCACGTCCACGATGCACCGGGGCTCCACCAACCATTTGGTGGAAAGGGAAAACCTCTCAAACTCCGATGGCGAGATCAGATAGAAACCTGCAGGTGATTGGGAATTTGTAAGGGCAATTCTCAGGAAACAGTTCCAGAACCAAAGGTGATCCAAAAAAAGAACAGATCTAGGCACAGTCTATGTTTGACAGAAAGGGTTTGCATTTCCTTCTATCGAAGCAAGGAGGGATCATTGAGGAAGATATTACCCCAGCTCTCCTCTGGTTAGCCTAGAGACTGTGCAATTTAAGATTATGCTGAGAGAGAATTCTGTTGTCCTGTGCTGACACTTAGGAAAAACAGCACAGAAAGATGCAAAAAATGAACTGGAAAGCAGCGATCCATCTTCAGCAGCCATAGGATGCTGGCTCCCAGTTTTGCAATGTGAGTGCTGAGACACAGGCATGTACAGGAGGCACAGTGGAGCCACTTCCCCAGAGCCTGCTGCTTAGAGAGCCATTCCCCCCACACCAGACAAGAGGAGGGTGGCCAAGTGGAAGTTACCTAGGGGGCATATCCAAGCTGAAAACCACTGTATTCATTAACAGTAACAGAAAAAACTCACTCCTGCTTCTGCCAACTCATATGTTGGTACCTGTTGGCAGCTGGAACTGCCCAGAAAGACACAATGAACACATTTCTGAAATAGTCTCACATGTATACACAGCCAGCTAAAAACCACTAAGCCCTTTCCCACTGTCTCAAACACACAACAAGAGGGATGATTTGGGAGAAGCCCACCTCACCTTGGCCATATTTGGTGAAGACACAGGATGCAATGCCACTGACATCCTCCTTGCGGATGCAGGGGTAGCGGATCTGTAACTTGAGGAAGGGCAGGGAGATGATCTGGATGTCTCCCAGGTTGGTCAGCACCGCCAGGTCGTTCTCGCTGTACTCGTCAGTCTTGCAGCTGCCAAAGTTGGCAACTGTCACCTTGCGTACCCTGCAGCCCTCCAGGGCTGTCAGCTTGAGCTTCAGTTTGGAGCTGACCTTGGGCAACGTGAAGACCTGTCACAGAAACGAGACACTGACACCTCTTCCTGCACAAAGGCAGCAGCAGCTCCCCAAGACATCTGCTGCTCCCTCCCCGGACAATGTTTCCATTCACAGGGAATACACACAGGTGTAACCAGAGCCAATCCCCTGCTCATGGCATGAGAACCAATCAGCCACAGGCAGTGCGAGAATCTCTTTCTGTCTGACATCAGTTTTACCCTTCAGGCTATAACTGCACTTCTCCCCTATTTTTTCAAAACTCTTCCCTATTTGGCTACAAATTATTACAGAAAGAGAACAGGGTTTGAGCTGGTGTGCACAACAAGAAACTTGTAAACTACTTCACAAAAGTATCTACAAATTCCTGCTTCTGCACACAGAACAGCTCTCGCCCAAAAGCAGAAGCAGCCTTGTCCAAAGAGTTTAATGTAATTATAGGCATAAAATTTCTATATTCAGCATGTGCAGCACTATGCTGAACACCCAGTTTGCCAGCACACACCTGATTTATGGACTGTACCAAACAGAAGTGCTGTTCCTGGGCTGTTCTTCAGGTACAGGAGAACAAGCACTCCCAAGAGTTCTCTCTCCACTGAGCAGTGCTTTAGCAGATTTCATGCACAGTTCATAGGCACCTCCTTCCCTTAATAGGTGACACTCACCTTAAATTGCTCTTCAGATACCACCAGCAGCTGGTGGCTGCCTTGCATATCAGGACTCTTGGAAAGGTCATGTGCTACTTCTAGAGGTTCTGGGAGCGGAGTGCTGCGTCCATCCAACACAAGTATCCCCACAACAGGGGCCCTGTGCATCAGCTGAATCTCTTTGGCTAGACACGCAAGATAAGCAGGGAAAACAAACAGAAAAAACAAACGTGAGTCTAGTCAGAGACACTGTTAGAAACTCATTCACATCCTCTCAGGGCTGGAGACCTATATACTGTGGTTATAGAAATGCTGCCTAAAAAGATTTAGTAGTTGAAGGGCATTCTGACTGGACTGATCTGTGTTAGACAGAAACCATTGTTACATAAAGACAACAGGCCCAGTTGTCAGAACAACGGACATGTGCAGCAAGGGTTGATGGCAAACTTCAGTGACAGCTGACATAAATTTACATTTCTGAAGTGAGTAGGAAATGAGGCTGGAGCTCACTTCTCTTCAGTGAGAAGTGTTTAGCTCAGACACTGCCACGCTTGGCTCCAATCACTGATTAACAGCACTAATTGAGCGATTCTGCTTTTCTGCCCATAACTCCTGTGAGTGATGGCTCAGACCCAGCAGAACCCTGCTTTCACCAGGCACTTACCCTGCTCTGCCCTCACAGGCTCATCCATCCTCCTCTCTGCTGGAGGAACACGTAAACAGAAGGCGTAGACTGTCCCTCCATTGGTGCCAGCCCACAGGGACGGGCAGTGCCGGGAGCCTGGAGCAACAGATAGGCCCATGAGCAAGGCACCATCCATGACATCCTTGGATGACAGCTTTCCCTGGCTATACAAAACCTCCCTCTGCACCCTAAATATCTTTCTATTAGTGGAGACCTGCCAGGCAAACTTCAAGTTCTTAACATTCTTTTCCCAATACATGTCCACCAGCAGACCTTAGAAAGGACACTGCACGTGAGCAAAGGCAAAACTACCACCACATGATCCACCACAATTGCTGTGTCCAGTTTTCACACATTTATACCACAGATGAGCAGAGTGAACTTGTGCATGGGATCAGTTGGGGTCTGATGCACAACCAGCCACCACCTTCACCAAAATTAAAAGGCTCTGCTGGAGGCAGGGGTGAACTTCAGAGCAATGAGAGAAGGAAAAGTTTATCCTAAAAAGTCAGATGCCATAAAGACTTGATTCAAAGATGAACTGCCACTTGCCTTGGATTAGCCAGCAGCCCAGAATGGCTAAATAACAATTCTGCATGACAACATATGCTCTTGCTCTATATCGGTTTTTCAGCACAGCACAAAGTAGGACACAGGAGGTGCTGAGTTTTCCTGGCAGTAAATCCTAATACACTCCTTGGCAGAAGAAGTAAAAACCCATTTGGAAGAAGAGAGAGGTGCTTTTCCTACTCACTGTCTCTCAGGAAGGTATCAGCAAAATACAAGGTTCGCACAAAGCCAGTGAAGGAGTCTTCTGCCGAGCGGGCTTCGATCTTGCGCTGGACTGGAGCCAGTTCCATCTCCTGCAAGGCGTCCTGGTCAAACTTGGCATTTGCTTCTTGCACCTTCACAGGTGAGGAGACACACTGTCAGTCAGGGATAGACACAGCAGGGAGAGAGAGGGAGGGTGGCAGCAATAGAAAAGCACAGCAAAGTCACACCAGTGAACTTGTCCTCTGAACTAATCTCTAAAAATGTGCCTGTTTTTATCTAACAGAGCAGCACCAGAAATTGTCACTTTTCCCTCATACCAGTAGCTGTTGATTTGATGGCAGGGTTGAGACCACCTCCTGCTCTAGGCAGTCTCAGCAGGCTCCAAGCTGCAAACAGACAGACCCCAAAAAGGTGAACCCTCACCTCTGAGGCATTCCCACTACCTCCTCGCCGCTTCCTACTGGACACACGGCTTCTTCTGATCCGCCGGAATGACTGACGGAGGGACTTCTTCAAGGACTTCACTCGAGACAGGGGACCTTCTAAGGCCAACTGGTCACTGGGATGCAGTGTGCACCTGGAAGAGGGAGGCAGTAGCCATGTGGTCACTTTCTACTGGGTGACAATCACTCCCAAGAGTCCAACAGAATACACACCGATGTTGGAACACACTTAATATATTCTGAAAGATCTTCAAGGGTGGAGAAAAAATAAGCAGAGCTTCTTGCTACAGTGACAGCTCTTGAGAAATCACTTATCACACCTTGCTTTGTTAGTAATTCCAGGTCATCATTAACATAAGGATTACCACAGACCCCTTGGAAAGATGACACTTACTTGACAAAGACCAGTCGCTTCTGCTGATGGTCAAAAAGCCCAAATCCATGACTGGTACCAAAGGCCACAAGCTTCCACTCCGAGTGCAGGGCCAAAGAGGTGACCACAGCTGGTGGCTGACATTGGACAAGGACAAATGGCTGAAAACCAGCTTCAAATCGAACAGGGCCATCTCGAGTTTTGAGCTTCTCGTGACCTTTCCACCGATAGCCCTCTTGGTCCTGCAGGAGATCTGCTTCAGCATGGTCCACCACATGTTCTGCATCCTCGTCGTTCAGTTCCATCACCAGCACCTGAAAGGAAGAGAACAACCTTTGCTACAGCTTTTGCTGTGCAGGCCGATCTCCGAGCTGCAGCCCTTCCCTACAGCTGCTAAACTACAGCACCTCTCGGGACAGATAAATAATAGCAGATAATGTCTAAAATACCAACTAGAGAAAGCAGAAAAGCCCAGAATGGTTTGAGTTGGAAGGCACCTTAGAGATCACCTAGCTCCAACTCCTCCATGGACAGGGACACCTTTTCTGGTCAGAGTTCCATCCAACCTGGCCTTAAACACTTTCAGGGACAGAGCATCCACAACTTCTCCAGGCAACCTGTTACAGTGCCTCACCATGCTCACAGTAAAGAAGTTCTTCCTATCTAATATCTAATCTCAACCTACTCTCTTTCAGTTTGAAGCTATTCCCCCTTGTTCTGTCACTCCAGGACCTTGTAAGTAGTCTCTATCCATGTTTCTTGTAGGCTCTTTTCAGGTATCAGAAGGCTGCAACCAGGTGACCCCAAACCTTCCCTCCTCCAGGCTGAACAATCCCAATTCTCTCAGCCTTTCCTCACAGCAGAGCTGCTCCATCCCTCTAATCAACTTGGTGGCGTCCTCTGGACTCACTCCACCAGCTCCATGTCCTTCCTGTGCTGGATGCAGTGCTCCAGGTGAGGCCCCACCAGAGCAGGGTCCCATGAAGCATTTCCAGAAAACAGATCAATTTACCATGAGAGAAATGAGCATTTCGAATTTTAGCACATCTCCAGATTACACTGAAACCTGCACTGAAAACAATGGTTATGTTGCTTGTTCATGTTCCAATACCTGTCCTGCTGTACCAGCTACAGCCAAGTATCCACTGTATTTACACAGGTAGATCTTCTGGATCCCAAGTCTTGGATCATCACTGTAAGGATCAAAGGTACCAACCTAGGCAAGAGAACAGAGAGGGGCTGGTCTTTAACTGGGGCAGGAATCAGAACTCCCCAGGTTTTCAGGAAGTTTCTACAAGCAGCAGCTCTCTCACCTTGCGGAGCGGAGGCCATTCATCCTCCCCCAGGGTGTTCATGTTGTCGTTGGGATCAGCGTCCGTGAGGAACACTCTCACTGTGCTCAGCTTATAAAGGAGGTGCAAGCAGACACCAGAGGCATCCCAAAACCTCACTGTGCCATCCTCATGCCTGGGGGGGAGGATACAGGAACACACATCACACAGGAGAACAGCACATAGAGGGTAAAACAGAGGGGGAAATACAGAACCAAAAAAACAAACCATAGAGAGAAAGATTTTTGGCTTCTTGGGTATTTTTTGTGGTTTTTGGTTTTGTTTTAGGTTGTTGGGTTTTCTTAATCCAGCTGTTCTTGGTGATCTGACACCATTACACCAATTTAAGATTACACCAAAAAGACACAGAAAAGGCAAAAAGCCTAGCATATGGAAGGAAAAACTCATCCAGGCAAAAATACTGCTACTGAGAGGGAAGGGAAAAAATAAAATTAAAAAAAAAAAAAAATCAAGCTTTAATCCTCGTTCTCCAGGTGAAAATTTGCAACAGTCTTCTAACACAAGGGTAGGAGCTTCTAACATGCTCCATCAAGAGTGAAATCTGAGGAACAGCCCACTGAAACTCTCAGAAGTGCTTTGAAAAGAAAATGGTACATTTTTATGCAATGAGACAATTTCTTGCTAGCTACTTCCACCTCTTAGCTAGACCTGTTCATGCTGATCAAAGCAGACAGGAGTCCAAGCTAACCTCTATTTTAAGATTCAGAGTGTAAGGTAGAGGGAAAAATGCTTCAAAACATGAAAGATTAAGCTCCACTTTTACACTGCTGCCTTTGAACCAGGCTGGATTAGTGCCTGCACTCCTACACACTTTGGGAGTAGAGGGAATGGATAACAAATGGATAACAAAACTAAAAATCAGCCACTTTCTGGGTTATCTGTGGACATCATGACCTGTTTGCACAGAAGCAGCAAAATAAATTGGCTTTACAAAGCCAGTGGCACAGCTTTGAGAAGCTGCACTGTAAAGCTGCAGCCTGCTCCCTACAAGATGAGCAGAATTTAACTCCACAGGAAAGCCTCAGTTAGTTCAGAAGGGGGAACTGGAACTGGAAAAGGCTCCCTGATGGTTCTCAGGCCAGCACCTACCCTGTTAGCAGCAAGTCCCTCTGTGGAGGATCTGGAGCGATGTTGGTGCCACCATCAATTGGCCACGGCTACAAATACAGTAAGACAAGTGTGTGACTTCCTAGGCAGTGACAGGGTGGAGGGAATATAAAGTCAGCAGCAGGGCATGAACTCCAGTGCAAGTGGCAGTGAAACAGTCCATGCTGTCAGCTTTTGTTTGGATTAGATGTTCCCATTCTGACACCAACTGTGCCTTTTTGGAGGCATTCTACACATTTCCACAAGAAGCTTCATGCTTTTACATGAGAACTTTGTTACCACCGACAGCTGGGAACACTCAGACTTCCCCTCTGGCTTGTCAAAGCTTAAAAAAATATCACATTTTAATTCCCCAGTGTAAGTAATTGTACTGGTGGTGCCTTGGGAAAAGCCTCTCTCGACCCTGTTAAGAGGCAGGACAGTGTCTGGTGGGGCTGAACCCTCTGCAGATCATCAGCAGCGCAGACCACCCACACCCTGGGCAGTCACACTGGCCTAAACACGTGGGAACATGGGGACACAGGGGGACACAAAGCTGCCATACCATACTCGAGTAGTGAATGTTCTGCTTGCTCCCAGCGCTGATAATCCGCTCCCACAGCTTCAGTGGGATGTTGGAGACGTGGTGAGAGCAGGTGATGGCTGAGCAGTGCAGGGAGGCCAGGTATGGAGGGTGCACTGCGGGCCAGCCTGCACTTTTCAAGTCTATAACCACAAGCTCTTCTTCTGCCAGCACCACCAGGGCAGAGGGGTCATCGAACTCTGCAAAACAACATCCACTGAGGCTGACAAAACTGACCGTCCAAGGACAGTGCAAACAAGCTTCCTGTAAGGCTGCTTTGAAAACTGTAATCACACAGCTCCACATCAACATTTTTGTTGGAAAAAACCTTAAATGCTTCTGTGTTAACTGGGCCTATTGAGTATGAATGGATGTGAAGACACTCACAGATTTACTGCAAATTCATGTTTCTTTACATCACTCCCGGGACTATGACAGTGACTTTTAATAGATTCCATCGCAGAATAAAAAATTTGTTAACAACGATGACTAAATAACACAAAGTTCATACTTACTACTGTAACAGCCAGAATTCCAAAGACTTTACCTACAGCTAATTAACAGCACTGGGTGGAAAGACATGCATACACCCCAGCAGTGACCCATTTAGTGCTGTGTTAGGACCACAGTCCATCCAGGCTAAGCTGCTTAAACATGCTAATGCCTTGGGTTCTGCAGAATGCTTCTCTGCTTGAACTGACAAGTATTTACAATTCAGCTCTTTTACTTTTCATTTTCTCTTCTTCTCATATGTTGTGACACATCCTCTAGACTTTCTTTTTAAAGATGTGTACATCACCTAATAATTCTTATGCATATTAGGGACAACTACAAAAGAAATATGTTAATGTAACTTGACTGGTGACATCTGACACAAACAAGAATTTTAATTCTAGTTACAACAGAAAATCTTGAGTGAAGAAAATTTAGTCTATAAGGACATTACTGCAGCAAGGTGCATCAGTCAGCCACAGCAGCAAACTGGTGGGGAAAACCAAAACCACAGACCAGTTCACAGCAGTGACAATTAACACAGCTGCAGAAATCTGAGTGAATATAAAGCTGGATTGGGGGTGATAAACAGTGAGCCCTTAGCAAACTACCTAACCCAGCTTTTCCCCAACCTTCCCTCCTAAGCTGTACTTTTACTTCCCTCCTTTACTTGATTACCTGGCACACACTTGCAAAAAGGCACATACCAACACTGTTCACTCAGCAAAATTAAATTCAAGTAATTAGTACTTGGCATCACTAGAGAGGCACCCCAAGTTTCACCTCTGACTAGGTCTAGCCACAACACATCACTAATTAGTTCAGCTTTTTCATGAAAAAAATGTTTTCTATTCAATTTTACTTTCCTTTCCTATGTGCCATCATTTGCAGTTGCCCACAGGACTTCATAATAAAACAAATAATATCATCCCTGTACTGTAACAGCCCTGCAGTTTGCTGTTACCAACATTAACCAAAAGTGCTCTGTTTAAACAATTTTTTTCCCTGCAAAGACACATCTGAGCTCATTTCTTATGGCAAGAATCTATTTTAAGTTGCTGAAGTAGCAGGCACAGTACAATTTGTCATGACTGCCATACACTCACCCACCTAACTTAAAAAAAAAAAAAAGAAGTAACAGGAAGGGCTGGCCATTTTAAAAACTGTTTCCACAGCATATTCAGGGTAGTGGAAAGTCACCAGCTACGACCATGCTGAAATGCATAAGCTTTGTGCTTATTAAATTAAGTGGCTTTGGTATACAACTAATACCTTGGTATCGCCATTGCAGGGAAGACTGCTTAAGGGCAAACAAGGCAAGCTACGTAGATCCACTAAGCTTAGGCAAGCAGCCACAAGGAAGCTTGTCAACCACAGAAACCTCATTTTATTGTAAAAAACTTCTTCATCTAAGTGCAACAGTTTCAGTTTCCTGTAGCAGCTCCTGTCTGAACCCACTGGCAGCGGTGTTAACTAGATAATTCAATTTTTGGGAAGTAGAAATATAAAGCCTGTTTGTTCAGTTATTTCATCCTAAAGGATTTCTAATCATATCCAGAAACTGAACTCTAAGCAGTCCAACTCCAACCTAAAAAACTCCAATTTCTTTCATCTTAAAGACTTTTGTTCCATCATCTAGAATCTCCACTCTGACAATTTCATAGAAAGTAAAAGGGTCTCCTTCATTAACACCAAAAGGTAATGAACTCGAGGTATTAAACAGTACCTTCAGTTTATCAGCACTGTGAGCTCAAAGGTTTAGACCTGTAGGTTCTGCACACTTGGAAGATGCTTATAAAGGCAGCGTTGCGCAGGGAAAATCAGTAACAGACACATACACGCATGTCTGCTCAGTTACACTGCATTTCTCTGCTCTCTTTTCTGTGACCTGAGAGGGTCTGTTAAGCTCTAGGAAGAGAGGCAAGGGGAATCCAAAAGCTGTTTCTTTCTGCCTCTTTTCCCAAGACATTCCTCCCCTGGATCTGTGCTCTGCTTCCCAGAACAGGCCGCAGGGATCCAACCCCACCGACAGACTCAGATGTGGAGCTGTGGCTGTCACCACCCTCCCTGGCAGGACACAGGACAGGTTGGTTTGGAAACCAGCCTAGCAGGCAAACCAGAGACTAGAAAGCCTGAGAAGATCCAGTAACAGAAGATTTACTTACAAGCTCCTAAACAATTTGCAGTTTAGTCTGATCCAGCTTCCAACACTGCACATTTCTGCAGCTTGAAATAGCATTTTATACTCAGTTACTCCAAGTTAGCCAGAAGCAAGAACTACACCAGCATTAAACAAAGAGTTCTTGGGGAAAACCCTTTACAGTTTCACAAAAAGGAAGAATGTACAGTTACTGTAGAAGTAAGGGCAAGAAAGCTCTTCAACAGAAGCAAGAATCTGACAAGCTCTACACAATTCCAGGAATGAGAACTATTCAGTTTACATTCAGTTTACATTCATGTTCACCAGCAGTAAGGAAATTAAGTTCTCTATATACTGACCCTTGGTTCTATGTCACCCTTTGCTGATTTATTACCCAGCGCTCCAGACACAAATCCAGGTAGTAATTAAAAGAAGCAGTGTCTCAGTGGGAGTAAATTCTGGTTTTAATTATTAGCCTCCTTTGAAGTGCTACTTCCAAACAACAATATTCAGATCCTCATTTCATGACCTGGTTATGTCCAGTGTCCAGCTTCAACAGACATAAGCTTAAGAGATCTTTTCTCATTAACAGAGTAGCCTAATTTTTTTGAGGAATGTATGGCATTTGTAACCAGCCCTTTATTTACGCCAGTATTTTACATTTCACTTTTAAATGGGAAATCTTTTACAGCTGGACTCTATCTTAAGGGTCTTTTCCAAACTAAATGATTCTGTGATTCTCCGCTAAAGCCTCAGAAACTCCCCAAACAACTGACCTCCTTATCACATTTCATATGCTATTTATACCAGGCAGATTTCCACACACGTACAGCCACCCTAATTCCTCAGTAATGCCCTTCCATCACATACCTGCAGCAGGATCTGAACTGAAGATTATAAAGAAGTCTATCACTCGTGAGGTAAAGTCAAAGGCTGTTTGCTGGCTGCCGTGGATAACAGAGATACTGTGCCGGTCCCCATAGCTAGCCCGGGGCATTCCTCCTTGGAATATTATGTAAGGAAGCCTTAAGAGAAAGAAAGAGTTAAAGTGGTGTGTGCTGAAGTGAGGAGTAAGAAAAATTTCAAAGAAATGTCAGAGAAACTTTGACAACAAGTTCTTATAATGTTACTCTAAAGGGTTCGTATGGCATTGCACACTGCACCCTTTAAATAGGTGAGATTGAAGGGATACACCACAAACTCACCCATTTTTTGTTGTCTGCCAGTAGATCTTGGAGATGGCTTTGCAAGGAAAAGGACCTGAGAAAACAGAGTTATTTGCTACAATTCAAGAAGTGTGTCTTTACATCAGAAGTTGCTGATTCTGCTTCAGCCAGGTCACCTCACCCTCCACCCCAAGGGGAGCCACCCGAATTAGTAGGAGCCAGCACCACCCCCCCAGACCAAACCACATCAGACAAGTCCTTCTGGGACATGCTGACCACAGAACTCCTCAGCAAAACACAGCTTAGGCTCAGAGGAAGTTCTAAACCATGTTGCTGATGGCTACCTTGGAATGGAAGTGCTGCTGGAAGAGCTGATTAACTAGAAAGGATTGCTAAAATCACAGCCATTCCTGAAACTAATATAAAGTGATAGAGCTTTAGAAGCTTCTCTACGCTCGAAAGGTGAGGTCATCCCCATTTGACGGGTTCCAGCAAATCAGAAGCTTCATTTCATCACTGCTCAGGTCAACAAAAAATACACTCAGCTCATTATTAATTACACAGGATCCAAGCAACTCCTGCTGAACAGGACACCAGCTAAAACAAAGACCTGAATCACTAACACCCTTCTTCATAAGGGGCACTTATATTGTCAGCAGGCTTGCTCTCCATGTTCAGGACAGACTTCAACAATGCAAGGGAGTTTCAAATCCAAGAAAAAAACTGGGCTGAAATCCCTTAGTCCAGGCTCACACGCCATTCAAGAGGCATCTCTGCATTTTCCCATTAAACACCAGGGAGAATTGTGACTTGAATATCCTACACAAGCTCAGAATTAGTCTGAGTTTGGACAAATACACAGATAAACCTCACTTACTGACCATAAGGCACAGTGTTTTCCAGAGGCTCTGGCTGCCTGTTATCACTGGATACTGGCCACTGAGTGTAACTTCCATCGTAGTGACAACTAATGAATTTACTGCCATCTCTCTGCCAGTAGAGGTTCTCCAGTTGCTGAAAAGAAAGCCATACAAATGACTGCTCTCCAGAGAGCCGTTATCTCCCCAAAACAGCCCATTCTTACTGAAAAAGCAGCTGTGTCAGGCTCTCCCTGCACCTGCTTTGTCTTCAGAGTGTCAGTGAGAGCCCTTCCTGTCCTGCTGAACTGACCCTGGACTGAATCAATACCTGGCTGCCCAGGAAATGGTGTGTTGCTTTGTTATTCTGCAGGTCCCAGAGGACAATCAGGCCCCTGCTGTATCCAATTAAGATCTGGTCAGGGTTCTTAGGATGCTCCCGAAGGGCTTCCACCAGCTCACAGGATCGCCTGTTGCAGTTATCTTCTGGTATCCTGCAGGAGCAGAAGAGAAAACCAAGAGAGGCTGATTCCAGGTACAACCTAAAAGGACTGTAATAAAAGGTGTAAGAATGAGAAATTAAGCTACAAAGTTGAAACAGGTAATTACAGTCTTCCCACAAATCCTTCAAGCAGCAGAAATATCTTATGGGAGACATCACACCAGGCCTACCACATGGACAAGCACCCAGTCCCGTTCTCTTCAAGGAAAGGCCAAGGTTTACAACGAATTCCGGGACTGGATCCCAGGACTGTAAAGACAGTGTGAACCACCCACTCTATTCTCTTACAGAATAAAGGTAAGATGGAAATGTCAGTAGGAGATGTGAAGTAGGACAGTTTTCAGCAGCACTCGAATCTCCAGAGTGATAAAATCCCCATGTGAACAAAGCAGCATCAGATGTTCTGAGAACAGTGGTTGAAAAAATAAATTGGTAATTACAGCTAAACAAAATATTTTTTTTTTCAAAACTAAACACAAGGGCCAGGGCACAAGGTTTGCAGATTCACCCCAAGTGAACATGCTGTAGCTCCACTGTGACAACACCAGGCTGACCAGGACAGAAACTGTTACTTAACACACACCAGGACCAAAAGTTACTTTCATGAGAGTCACGCAGATACGGACAATGCTTAACACAACAGTGAGGCCCCAGTACATGATCTGGGGTGACATTTTAACAAAGGATGTGTCTGGTAATGGGATTCCACCTCTTGTTTGCTCACTCACCGCTGCAGCACGGCCTCAGGGGTGATGGTCCTGTCCTCCAGCACTCGGAACGAGGGCAGCTCCACCACAAAGATGTTGCCACTCTCCGTGCCGAGGTACAGCACTTCCCGCGAGGAATGGGGAAGCACAGCTGTTATCTGGGTGGCACTTGGTGGAGAGCTGGGGATGCAAAGAGACTTTCGTTACTGAATTTGGGAGAGTTAACAACATAACAGGGACATTCATTAGTGCCATTTGTTTGGGAGGCATGGTTTTTTTTTAAGGAGGAAAACATCAGCTTTAAGACAAATTATGTCAAAAATTTTTGACAAGTGCATGGACAAAGAACCAGACACCTTTTTTACAGAACCCCCTCTAAGTGTTCCTAAAAACAGCTCGCCTAAAACTGGCAACATCAAGTGAGACTAAAACCACAACAGCATTTCAAAGTCTGACTTAAGGCATGGTTGGATTTACCTAACCTTAACAGCTCCTGTACTCACAGCAGTGAATGCACAATATTTTAAAAGATGTCACCCTTTGCACTGGTTCAGCACTTTTAAAAGCTGGTCTGCCATGCCCTAACCAGCTCCCGGTTGGTTTCCATGGATGCCCTTTCAACGGATTCAGAGGAGTGGCAGGCTGTAAGAACTGGACAAGCTCTAGCTTAAACAATAGCAGAATTTTCTGGCTTGCTTATCCCCAGACCAGCTCCAAGCCCCTCCTGTGGCTTACCCAGGTGGCCCTTTGAGGGTGAAGCGATGCTCCTCGCGCAGCTCGGATGCTCCTCCGTGCTGCTTCAGGCTCCAGAGGTGCAAGCTGTTATCATCCAGCAGTGTCACCAGCTGGCACTGCAAAATCACACAACTTGCTTTTTTCAGAATGCCAGTATTAAATATAACACAGTAAATTTAGCACTAGAGTTGCTGCTGTTCATAACTCCCTGCTAAAACAGGACTGGGGAGCCGGTTCAGTTTTTTATGGCAGCGGACAAACAGTGCAGCAAGGGGATTTGGGGGTGGAGGGAGACAAGAAGTAGCCTAGAGGCTAAAAACCCTGTTATAAAGGCACAGGTTATCACTGAGGGGGATGACAAGGATTTAGGCTCCCGAAGAAGATCAGCCTGTGCTGTAAAGCCCAGCCATGCAGCTGCAGGCTGTATCTCACCTCCTCCTGGCTCAGCACAGGTTTGCTGAACACACCCCAGCTTTGGGTGGGGCTGATACACTCTGCTACACCACACTCCTCACATTCTTCATGTCCAACCTCATTCTGGAGGGTTGTGTCAGAATCCTTTTATGAGCCCAGCCCTGCTGGCTGGATGTTCAAATTGAAGCATTTTACCTGCTGCAGCCACACCTGGTACAACACTCCCCATGGGAGTTTCAGTTTATACCATTAGTTAAGCAAACAGACACCCAAAACCGCCTCAAGAATTAAATCCCTCTCATAAGGAGGCCACTCGTGCTACACCGGGGGCATCAGGCAACAAAGTCTGTGACCAAGACACCAGTCTGACAGTCAAGGGAAAGGGAAAGCAGCTAGACAGCCACCAGACACTTGGAAAATTCTGCTTTCCTCTTTTTAGTGTGTGGCAATAACTGTTCAGCAACCCCCAGGAGCAAGATTCAACACCCCCAAACACAAAGGCAACAAACTTAACAGCAGGCAAAGTTAGCAGTGCTGTTTTGAGCTTCTGAAAATAATTACATCAGCTTAGCAGCAGCTCCTGTTCTACCTGTTGTGCACAGGAAAGACCACCCAGTCCTACTGAAAAAACAGAGGCTGCAAAAGGAAAAGGAAGTCCTTGCCCCTGCAGCAGATTGCCTGAACTATCCTGGCCTTATTACCATTCCCAGGATGTTGCTGGAGATAAATGACTAACAGTTATGAACAATAAAGCTACTCTTTAGTTTAAAGCTCCTCTTTTAGTTTTACTGAGCATCTCCACAGCAACAAGCGCTGCTGAGAGCACAAAATACACTGGGATAAACATTCCCAACCAAGCAGCATTTGAATATACTTGGTAATAGGAGCCCAGATCCCTGGAATAAAATCAACACCTGTTTAAGAGAGATCTACGTAAGTCACAGAGGTACTGAAAATGCACTTACCTGATCAGGTATAAAGTGAATCTGCATTACAGTGTTGTTTTCTTCATGTAAACCCATGAACTCCACCCCAGGAGCACCATATCTGATGAGTTTGTTGAGGATCTACAGTATTTAAGGTGACCCACAGCTACAATTAATTGATAAGAAGCTTGCTAGCAAGCAAGAGGAAAAGAGATTAGTTTGAAACCATGTCTCACTGCTGGTGAGCTGGACTGCAAAGAATCAATGCAAATCTACTTTTGATTTCATATGCTTGTAACATTTGCAGGCTGTGCTCACTGTGGAGAACAGGGAAGTTCACTTCTTCCTTCAGCATAAGCAGAAGAGGTGCCCGGACCCTGTTTTTTCTCAGGGATGTTTCATGGTTTCCCAGACACTACAATCCTGCTTAACTAATTTGTAACCAGGAGACAGATGGCTACTGCCTGCATGTGGAGTTCAGCCCCTGAGCACAAACAACACCAGCAATGAATGATTAAGCTGGCAGAGACAGCACCAACTTTTCCTTTCTGGGCTGGGTGACATGACTGTTTTACAGCTCATGAGCTGGTCTCTGCCATGAGAATCACCTCAAACACACAAAAATCAGACTGAACGTCTAATAAATTACTACCTTCAATGTTTAGGTCTTTAATTCCTGGATGGTCAAAAACTCAGGAAGTTGAAAGCATTTCTGACTTCAGCTTTAACCTTTGAATTAGAACTGCTTTAGGAAATAAAAAAAAAAAAAAGAAAAAGGAACCCTGCCCCAAATATTTAAACAACCCTGGAATTTACAATGTGAAGGATTGCTAAACTTAGGCCAGATCTAGTCTGACCTTCTGCATAGCAAGAGCAGAGTCTTGTTTAACATCTGCCTCAGCTTGGCTTCTGTTGGAGCTATAGCTCAGCTCTTGGAAAGATAATCCCACCCTGATGAGACCAAAATCACTCCAAACCCTGGCAAACAGTTTCAGTGTTCCAGTAACCCTTGCTTGCAAATTCATACTTGATCTAACTTTTGAAGTGTCTTCCAGGCTGCACATTCTGTTGAGGTTAAAGACCTCTCACCCAAGGTGTTCAAAGGATACAATTTGATGGCTCCTGATCGAGTCCCAATGGCCATGAGACGGAGAAATGGGCTGTAGCCCAGGGCACTGGGCTGGTGGGGAAATCCATGTTCCACAGTCTGGGGGAGAGAAGGAAAAATCATGATCAGCAGCTTGTTTCATGGGCATTGTTGGGCAGAGATAAAACCCAGAAAGTAAACATGGCATGGTAGTCTGAAATACAGCAGTTAATGGCAGCTTTTTCTGCTGAAAGGTGTTCAAACCTTTTTGATTTGCTGAACAACAGCCTAATCATGAACATATGCCAAGAATCCCTGGCTCCACAGCCAGAATATCCAGAAGTGTAACAGAAATGAAAGAGTAATATTCTGAAAACAGTGGCCAAAGCAGCTCTTGATGCGAAGATTATAAATAACTCTGCATAAGCACAGCTCAGTCAGTCAATACAACACACTCCCTCACTCCACATCAGCTGCACTTCTGTAAACCAACTGCTCAGCACAATTTCAAAGTCTGACACAAATGCTTTGTGCTGTAAGATCAGCTTTATCTGCCAAATTCCACACAGGTCAGCCTTCCTGACCTCTTTTTGGTGACTGACATGAAGAAATGGTGCAAAGCAATGCAGAGCTACGAGTGAACATCAGTACTCATCAAGGAAACTGAACAGATTTCCTGTGAGCAGTCAGGAAAACTAATGTAATCCATATCCATTTTCCAGAGGGAACACAAGGAACACTGGAATTTAATGAGAGCAGGAGCCTGCTAGGCCACCTCAGAGTAATTCAAAGCCATTTGGGACTAAAAAGATGTCACTGTCATGGGGAGCAGTATTGCTTGGCCTTAGTGGCTTCCCTAAAGTACAATTTACACTGCTCCAGGAGGGAGATTTGGAGCATTTGTACACACCACACTGAGCACGGCTGGTGCATTTACACACCAGGGAATAATATCCTGCCATACTTACAGGATGCCACCAAGCTGCTTGGAAAATAGCTCAGTGAGGCTTTCAGAAGTGCTAATGCACAGCTCTTATCCTGGTTTAGGCAAAACCAGTAGGCACCAAAACACAGCCAGGTAAAGAGGGCTGGTGTGCCCACAGATTAATAGGGAAGATTAATAGGGATGCTTCCTGGAAAACACCGATCCTTACAGGCCCAACTTCTGGAAAATATCACCTTCTAAGGCAAGGTGGTCAGCTACAGAATAGGAATTTATTACACTCCCTATTGAATAAAAAAAAGCAGGGAACCCTCCACCTACAGCACTTGCACCTCACTCCCATCCTCATTTCCATCATGTTTTTGAAACAAAGCTACCACATCACTTAAGTTTTATGCCTTATTCAGCCTAAAAGTAACACCTGAACTTTATTTCCTGCATAGTGATTTCCCAACTTAATCCCCTGCACGAGATTCAAATGGAGCTGGTTTCATTTCTGTGGTCAGGCCATAGCCCGAGGTGCCCCAGCTGCTGCAAAGCACTTTAATGTCCTGCTCAAAGACACAGCATAGGAGGATCCAGCTGACTCCAGAGTCTGCCAGTTTGCTTCAGTTTTACCCATTTGATCATAATTCCTAAGCTGCAAGAAAAGACCTCCCTACTCTAAATATCAGTTACCCTAGCCTGAGGTCCTCTTAAGGGAAGATGAGCCTCTTTAGAAGATGAAACTGGAAACATTGGAACACTTCCCAATTTTCTGCTTGCTAACTCATTAGGGTGGGCAAAAGAGTAGTTGGTCATTTTTTACCTTTATAGGTAGTAAGCCAAGATTAGTACTACAAGATCCAAGACCACTGAGTTTACTTCCTTCTATGATAACTTAATCTCCAGCCTTACCTATTTATATTCTAAGAAGGTAATTTAAGTGTTAGATTTGCATTATTAAAAACAAATTTTGAGAAGCCAATCTTTTTACTGTCACCCTTGAAGCTGCTGCTAACCAACCTTTGCATAGCTACACATATAAAACTTCCTAGAGAAGGCTGTATGAAATTAGGAATTTATCAATGGATTCAGAATTGAAACAAGGCGGTTTCGTAATCCAGCATAAGCAAAGAGGAATTTCTCTGCATTGTGATAGCTACTGAGGCAACACAGAAAAGCTTCCTAATTGTCAAAGTTGTGGGAGTATAAAGCTATGGTGCAAAATTCTGGGAAGAAGATCCAAGGTAACGTTATCTTAAAAACAAATCAGGCATTTAAATGAATCAGGTGTAGCACAGGCAATAAACACCATTCCACTCTCACCCAAAACAAAGTGAGGAACTTGGTAGGGAGACACCAGTGTAACTCCCCTGTTAGTTTTAGTTTCAACTTGTTCACAGTCACTGCACTGTCATGTTATCAGCACAACTAGGTGCAATTTTCAGTGATACAACAATTAGAAACTGTGATTATTCTGAGATTTCATCCAGCCCAGAAGATAAAGCTTTAGCCACAACTCTCGGAAAACCATGACTTATACAATACTGCACTGCCTGTTAGGAAGCTGTCAACACCAGCCTTAATACTGGCCTAATTATACCTTGGGTTTGATGTGTTAATTTGTAAACACATTAGACAAGTCAATAAAAGCTTTAATTTTCAAGTATGAGACCTATGAACTGCACAACCAAGTGTGTATGATTCAGTAATAATAATAGGAGGGTGATTTTTTTTTTCCTCCAGGTTTTCATTCAACCAAAAATTTGAAGTACCCCCCATTCCACAGACAAATCTGCAAAAGAGAAGTATCAGTAACAACTACAGTGTGCTGCACAACTGCCCATGGAGAGCAGTAAATGTACTAAAGGTTTCTGATAGCTCTGAATCTTCAACCAAGATGCCCATAAGATTCAACAAAGATATCTCTCTCTTATGTCATTTGTTTTCACAGCTGGGCAAGAAAGGCTTCAAGGGTGGCTTTTGGGCTGCATTTGACACCACCAGGGCCAGGCATTCACATTCACTGTCCTGATTACCCAGATCTTTTCCTTGTACTTATTTGCACCCAGTTGTTAAATCACATCAAGCCAGCTTTGGGCTGCTTTCCTCCTCTCTCCTCAGCAGCTTTCATCAGCCAATCCTTTCACCTGCCCAGCAGGTAAACCCAGCAAGGGGGAGAGAGGGGGGCAGGAGGCAGCAGAGGTTACAATGGAGCCTTTCAGCAGAGCTGAAATAAGAAACTGGAGTGCCCACAATGTGCCCTCCTTCTCAAAAGGGCTTTTGTTTCTTTGGGGAAAGGTAGGAGCTTTTTTTCATTCTCCACAGATTTGTCAGACTCAAGCAAGCCTGGTGTCAGCAGCACTGACAGAAATGCTTCGTGTCAGTCATATTTACTGCAGGAAAAACGTGGCCAAACTGAACAGTTGTTCTCAGCCCACACTAAAGCTGTGCTGATGAAATCCAGCTCTGTCTTCCTCCTTTCACTTGTCTCTGCTTCTTCTCTCAGATTGTTTCATGGCAGAGCAGAGACAAACCCAACCATAGGCAATACAAACCCTGTCCCTTTGTTAATTCATCTTTGGAAGAAACAATGAAGCCTGTATGTGCTAACTCCACTTTGCAGAGACACTAATTCAGATTTCAGGTAAGCTCTCCATCACACTCATCAGCAAAGGGGCAGGAAGGATGAAAACGGGAAAAAACATGAAGCCATAAATTAAATGCAATGCTCCCAGTTGGGTAACATTCAGCTGTAAGACAGGCTGGTTCACCTGTGTGTTACCCATCATCTAGTCTGACAATGCCAGCCTGAACATGTTTCTTCTGCAGGGCTTGGACTGAGCCAAAGGCATCCAAATACAACTTCCAAAAGCAGGATAAACTCAAAGAAGTAGACTGCCAAGTCCACATACCTTATCCTTCATTCTATCCACTGAGCTAAAAACAGATTCTTGCAACAGGTACACACAAGCATGGGAAGTTCTTACTCATATGGAGAAGCAGATATGCAAAGCTAAGTGACTAGCAGAATTTAGGAAGGTGTTTTTTGAAACAAACACAAGTTTGAAGACAGTTTGAAGCACTAGTCCAGTCATCAACCACGACATTAAAACAATCTGGACCACCTCTTATGCAAAACAGAAATGCAAGAGAGAGGTAGTAAAAAGATCACAGCCTTTATACCTGACAGAGTAAACAAATAAACAAAAATCGACTACCACCACCAATTAAACAGACTTTCTAAACTGAAGTCCATTCTAGGTCAGCGTGGTCAAATACATTCCACTACTCTAACACTAAATCTATGTGGCATCATGCATTTATATTCAACTTCAGTGTAAAATGAGGGCAGGAATCCCCAGCACTTTTAAGGTACAGACCTTGCCTTTAGTCATGACCTGCATCACACACTGAAGAGGTGCAAATCCACCGTGCAATTTCTCTGATCAGCAACTTTACAGTTCCACAAAATATTCCCCAAGTCTTTCAAAGACCTCAAATAACAAGTGTTTAAAAACCTGCTTACCAGCACTAATGTGCTTGCTCTAATAGCACATTAGACCCGGACAGCCTTGGCACACAAAGCACTATGATTCTTAGCTCCTTGAAGCCACAGCCTTCAACAGCTCAGAATTAAGGTCTGACTTTCCCAGATTTTCTCAGTCTACCTAGCTGTGAGTAGATGTTTATTGGATCAAAGTGTAAAAGCTTTCAAATGACCCATTATCTCTGGAAATACTGGAATGAGAGACACAAGACTTGGGAAAAAAAACCCCTCACTTTTATGCAAGTTCATTCCCTTCTGATTCTTATTAGAAAAGAACAAGTTACTGTGGCTTAAAGGTGCAAATTCATTTTACAAGGCCTTTAATTATCAAGCTGTTAATGAGAGTAAACCATTAGGAAGTGCCCAAAGTAGTTGTCTCCCTAGAAACAAGATGCAATATTTACCTTCAGGACTGAATCAAATGGAGTCACAAATCCTGATGTCAGCTTCTAATATATTTGGAAGTTTCCCTCTGCTGCAAAAGCTAGCTCTTTCAACTCTGTTTTGCATTATCCAAATGAGTGTGTCTCTGGCAGGTAAAGTTTAGCCAAACATTCTCATAAGAGAAAGGCATAGTCAAAGAAGAGCCGTTCCTAAAATACCGAAGTTTTTCCAAGGTATATATAATTTTAAATGCTTATAAGCAACTCTGACCCATTGCTGGGACGTCTTTTCTGAAGCTGACATTGCATTTAGCCGGATGCAAACAACTCAAACCTCGTCTGCATTTACTGATTTTTCTACTGCATCTGCACTAGGATTTCCTCGTGGTAGCAGGCAGAAAACAGACGTGAAGCACTCTTGCGTTCCTTTGTCTCCCCAATGGCAGGGAGGTATGCATAGAATCGGTGTCATTTAGCACCAATTACATTAAATCATTTATCTCAAATATTCACAGTTCCACTTCAAGTATCTATCTAACTACAATTCTAATGAATCAAGGAGGTTATGTCCTAGGCTGATTTCATTTATCCATTACACTTTTCAGCAAAATTCCATTTAAACGTTGGAAACACAAAACCTACAACTATATTTCTGCTCCCCAAAGAAAGTATAAGTAGCCATTAGCCTACCCATGATTTAATACCAGGCATTTTCAAAGATAAAAGCACTATGCTCCCGGCCAGAGCTCAAAAGAAAAATGCCCAGAGTGTTGGATAGATAGCACAGCCATTGCCATTTCTTCTTCACAGAGGTAAGGAAAAAAACCTAGAAACAGATTCAGACTGAGATAACAGTAAATTCATTATTAATGGCCATTGTGCTGCCTAGGTGCTAGCACAGCCTTTTAAATTCACATTTAAAAGCAGAGGTACACTTGTAAATCCAAAGTATAATCAGGGACAAAGAACTCTGGCTTCAGCTGCACCACAAGCTGTGGCTTATGTGTATCTCTAGAAAAGTGTTTATTTTCCTGACAAGGACTACCTATAACAGAAACAGTCCCAGCACATAGCAGGACAAGTGACAGACCACTCAGAGGATGGAAAAGCTGCTGTGAAGATCTCTTCTTTCAGCAAGTGCCACTCAACAGCATCATAATATCCTTTCTCTTAAAAAGGAGAGACAGAATTGAGAGCATGCCCAGGAGCTTAAAAGAAACTACTCAGGCACATCGGGGGAGAAAAGGACAGAACTGAAAAAGAAAACAAACCACCTCTCCTAAATTTAACTTTTCCACCCACACTCAAGTAGTTTATCCCTCCTTTTGCAGGATGCAGTGGCTCAGGATAGATTTGCCTTGAAGCCTGAGGAAAGCCCCGTACCTTGTTAAACTGGAAAAGGTCACGTTTGAGCCTCTCTCGCACTGGATCGTGTCCGGGTCTTAAGAATCTTCTCATCTTCCTTGCTGTAGGATCTTGGCAACAAAAATCCTAATAAAAAAGAAAAGAAAAGCCATATAAACAAAAACAGCCAGAGCAGAAAGCAGGCAGAAGTGGGTTATTTATTTTGGTTTAGCAAGTAACAAATCAGCCAGAGCATACTGAGACAACATCACTATCGAGTGACTAAAACCTGACACCAGTCTAGCACAGCTCTCCGGTGCAGCACTTCACAATTCCATTTTCACATTGATAAAGGAAACTAGTACAGATAAAATAAGAGGATTTTTAAAAGAGTTTTGCACTTTGCTATTTTGCAGTCCCTTGAGTTGACCTTATCCGAAGTAAAGGCAAAACTGCAGCATTTGCATAAACATTCACACAAACCCAACCTAAAGGCCAATTCCCAGGCTCAGACATTATTGACTAGCATCAGTTTTCACCCCAGGTAACCCTCCAGCTATTAAGCCAAAAAGAGAAAGAATCACATTTTCAGGTCTCTCCATGGGCACGGCAGAAAGGGCGCTGTGCTGCCTGCAGGGGAGCTGCATTAATTATTAACTTGCTTTTGTAAAATATCAAGCCAAACTCCCTGCTCGAGGTGGGGGCAGGGGAAGGGAATTTCGCACCTGCAATTCACTGTGCAGCTGAAGCACAAAGCTGCGTGTCCCAGTGCGAGGTCTCTCACAGCGACAGGAGGATCCAAGCAGGACAAATCAGACCTGACCTGCAAGCCAGCAATCACAGGGGAATGCCGGGCTCCATCTTCCTACTCTCTACAGCTCAGGAGGCTGTCACATCTCCCCTCTGCAGAGGTGCTAAGTGACAAGTAAAACCCTGCCAAGGCAGGAGCAAAGGCTTGAATTCCTGACAACTTACCCTGGTGTTAGTGCTCCTGCCTGCCCTGGCGATCTCTCACAGGCTGCAGTTTACAGACACTCCACTCAGTATTTTATTTTAATTTGCTGGACAGGGAGCAATCTGCCAGCTACTCTGTACATGACACACATGTGCAGTGGGGGCCAGAACTTCTAAAGGTGCAATGAAGCATCAGAATGGATATTCTACATGGTCAGAAGAGGTTCATACACACCTACAGCAAAGTTAGGAGCAGGGGGCTGATGCTACACAAGAAAGAGAGGGACCAGGAGCACCAAAGGAACTGACAAGTGAACAGAGGGCCTTGGACCCTTCAAACAGTGGGGCTGGAGGTGAGTGACTGAGGGGAGGAGGTTTCACACCTGTATAGATTGGAATAGCACAGCTGGAAACAGGGTGGCTGCTTCTGTGCTCCTGCCAGCAACAATGGCCTTTGGATAATGATCTAAAGCAGCCACTCCTGAAGAGCTTGAGTTGTTTTTCAAAGAGTTCCTAGCAAGGCCTTGCACCAGCTGGGAAGGTCCAAAAGAAGGAAATGGTGTGATAAACAGGATGCTCCACAGGCATATTTTCAGAACTCCCTTTAGAAACTCCCTGAGTTTGAACTCATACCTCTTTGTTGCACTACTGCCCTTTTACCTTTCCTGCTCACGCTCCAACATCTCCAGCCACCTGTGCAGCACTGCCCTGAGCGCACCAAAGGACTGCAATGCAGCCCTGGTTCAGAGGACCACAATATCACATGAGGATCAATCACCTGAGTCACATAGTCCCTAGAATCACTAGGATCTAGGTGACTGGAACATATCACCTACGTGACATTCCAGTCACCTAGAATCACTGGCAGCACTAATCACCATGGAGAAAAACTGGCTCTGAGCAGGGCAGCTACAGGTTTTTGTGTTTGTGAGGCATCAGCACATGCAGGGCTGAAGAATGTGCACAGAAATAAATGCATGAGGACCCCAAAAAAGCGAGGAAGAATAAAAGTGTAGTTTACTTGGAAAGTAAATCCTTCTACAATGATTTAGCACCTCAACTGAAATTTCAAAAATAGTATTAGATCATAAGTCTTCTTTTACCAGATATCCCTGAGAGAGGGACATATTTTCACAAAGCTACACTCACTTTAAGTTAGCAAAAGTTACAGAGCAGTGACAAGGTGCTGTGCAATGAAAGGAGAGCGTATCACACCCATGTATAACATACAACTTGCCCTTAGCCAGACAAGGAAAGGAAAGTGCCAAGGAGACGCACCCTTTCCCGCTGTCAATCAATGTCCTGGACCTGTTAAACGAGGCAAACCCACAGAGAAACTCTACTAATTACCCTCCCCACTTCAGAACAAGAGACCTCAGCTGTGCCAGCAGAGACAAACTCGGTGTCAGGAGCAAAGAAGAGGGGTTTTGATTTGAGAGAGACACAACTTCATATTTGCTAGAATGTTTTATCCTGAAATATTAATTGCATCCAGAAGCATGCGGTTTGAGCCCGCTTATGCAAGAGCTCCAACATTCACACTCCAGCCCACAACAACTTGTTCAACAGGCTAAGAAGTTCTGAACTGAGCAGTAACTCACTTGAAGAACCATCACCCTGAAGGGCTGAGAGGACCAGAGCAGGCAAGCTACAAGAGTCATCTCTCATAGACTGATATCAGAGTGTCTTTCTGACCGAAGAACCTCTGAGTGTCACAGTATGGGACAGGATGAGAGGACAAGCGGTTTTGAGCAAAGGCAAAGAAGGAATAGCATCCACTGCAGCACAGGCTGTCCAAGCAGAATTATCACAAGTTTACAAGGCTCTTATCAAAGAGAAGAATTTTGGTTTTAGTACAATAAGCAAGTATCTCTTCCAATTCTAGAAATAGATTCCACAATCTGTATAATCTTATCTTCCAGATGCACATTTACATTTTAGCAGGCCAGTTTCTCTCCCACACACCTTTGGAGTCTTACATAAAACTCCAGCCCCATGTGCTCTGCAGTTGTCTGCCAGTCAGCATTTACAACCATCTGGTAACAGTTGTGGCTACCAGTAGCCAGAGAGGAATTCTCCAGTAGCCTCTGAAGCTACGCCAGGTCTGCATGTATCTAATGTTCTTATTTTCCAGGGAAACAATTCTTTAGGCTTTCAAAGACGAGTCTTTTACCAGAAACTATGTGCAACATTCTCTTCTTTTAAGATGCATTGAGGGCAGCTGTTTAGAGGCAACAATAGCCCAAGGCTGAGCCAACCCAAGTTTTGCTGGTACTCAGGACATGGACACCTGACAGCAGAGCTGAAAGTGCCCTGAACATCAAACTCCTGCTCCTTCCTCACCTGAATGCTCAGCTAAATACAACAGTGTCCCCTTTTTCACCTCACTGGATTAGATCCAGACACAAAGCAAAATCTCCCCACTATTCATACAGAAAGGCAATGAAAGCATGAGTGGCAAGACGATCCTGTTTCCAATCACAGACTAAGGAGCAGTTTAACATCAAAACCAGATTTCATTCTGTCTTCTCTGCTCAGCTCTGTTCATTTCAGATGCTGTGAGACGTGGCATGTGAACCCATATTCAATAGAAGGACAAATGCTCCTTCCCACGAGCAGCATTAATTGTTCCTCACTGCCGAGTGTTACTGATCCAGAGCTCCACATTTCCTTCGGCTTCCTTGCTTCTGCACACAGCAACGTATCTTGGTGCCCATGCACAGCTTGCTGAGACATTCTCCATCGTTTTCTCCATCAACTTGGCACGCACTGGCAGGGAATTACCCTGTGCAGAAATTTGTTGCAATTTTTCCTTATGTCCTCCCATGAGAGTGGAATTTCCAGCCAAAATGTTGTAAGTCCCAATCACACAAGTTAATCCAGTCTTGCAAGAAGAGGAAGCCCAGGTCAGACGTTTTTACTGCGTAGACAGTATTAAGTGTGGATGCAGTCTCAAGTGAACCCCACAACAAAAACATACCCATAATGAGTTTATTTTGCTCACGTAGCAGAGCTGCAAGGTACCATCTGTGTGCTTCCTTGGCACCCTTTACTCAGCTTGAACAGGTTTTCAACAGGATACAGTCCAAGAGCTTTATTTTCAAAATGCCAGCAAGTATCTCAAGAACTCTTAAATCCTGCCTTGATTTAGGTCTCCTTCTCATTCGTTCCTCAGCACTCCTTCCTGCTTACAGGTCCTTAAAGGGAGAACTTCTACCTATGCATCTGATAACACTTTATCAACCCTGTTAAAATAAAAGAGGCCTTATCAAGCAGCTTTGTTTGAACTCCAGGCAGTTGGTGCTGCTATAACAAACCGTCACCACCATGGCCTTGCCTGAACCAGGTTCTCTCCTGCACCCAGGAGTTTGCCTTGTTGCTGTTACCAACACAGTCAGCAGCAACAGAACAGAGGCTGGGTCAACTGCACAGCAAAAAGCTCTTCCTTAGCACCAGTGATCTCACACCAACAGAACTGAGCAAAGTATCACCTAAATACCAGACTTACCCCATTTATTGATTACAGGCACCATGACTTATTGTGAAAGGACAAGTTTCAGAACAATTTTAGCTTGAAATCAATGAAACGAGCCTGAGCTATTCTTTAACTGTTCATCTCTACCACCCTGCTTGGCTGTGACACACTGTCAAGACAGATACTAAAGAAGAAAGCACAAGCCAAGCAGAACAGCTAAAGCAAGGGAAGGAGGAGGTGCAGTACACAGAGAGAAGTGTAAGACACCACCTCCTTTTCCCAGGAGAAGGAAGATGCTCTAACACTAATCTCAGTTTAATGAGACCATGCAGAGATCTCCCTTATACAACTGCTGAGCCACTGCTACCCGCCAGCACGTGCAGTTTCATGAACAGGAGAGTGTTCAGGTGCACCTTGCATACAGCAGTCAGAGGGGCAAACCAAAAGATCCTCTAGAAAGAATTTATTTTAGTGAACCTGGAGAGGCAGACAGTAAAATGAACAACTGAACAGACTGTGGCAACATTACATGCAGGTAGCTGCCCTCCCAAAACACAAACAATACTAAGTGAAATATCGGACATCGATTCTCCTACAACTCTTCGAAAATAATTGAGAACTAATCTCACAACTCAGGCAAGTTCATGTACTTCCAACAGCCTTGTGCTTGGAGTTACCAGGAACCGCCCACCTGCAATGAATTCAGGAATTGTGCAAACCTTGTGTGTCATTATGACTCCTATTGTGTTCTCCTTGTCATGGGGGCATGACAACACAGTTTCAAAATGCTACAGCAGAACAAAGTCTTTGCACTGAACAACGTTATTGCCCATGATGCAAAACCCTTTGTAGGCTTTGCTAAGAAGTGTGAATCAAACAGAAGAGTGGCTTGTAACTTTGGAGCAGCATTTTACACACAGTGGGTCAATGGAGCAAACCATGAAAGCATTTGCTTCATAAAGCAACACAAAGAGATCCAGCTATGAGAAACTTTTATATGAAAACTGGAGTTTCCATACAATTTCTGCACAGAAACCAAACCAGCCCCTCCTTTGGTATTTTAAAGAAAGATGATGGCACTACCAGTATCATATACTTTTATTGCCACGTATTAACTGCAAGACACATGTTTAAAACCTCCCTTGCTCTTTGACATTTCTCAAGCTTCTGTGTCAGCCAAGAAAAGACACACCTCTTCCATAAGCAATTGCCAGGAATAATTATGTTACCATACCAGAAGGCCACTGGAAGATAAAGGACTCTCAACTGGTTTAACTCCTCCAGTACTCTTCTTTGGTCAGCTGCTATAGCAGATGCAATTTGTTCAAAACCAAATTAAAGACATTTCTCAGCACCATCCTATGAAGATGTTTGAGAACTCTTCTCCCTTTCCAATACCGTGAACCTTGAGTGGCTGCAAGCAGCACTGAGCAGGATTAGGGACTGCTCACTACTGGCACAGATCATCCTCATCTCCTCCATGGGCCAGTCTATCCCTACAAGGAATGTGCCAGGTTGCACGGAGGAGCTTTGGGACGTACCAGCACTTTGCATTCCACTTGCCAGAAGCACCAGCTTCCCGAATCAAAGCTAAGATCACCAGGCAGCTGCCCTGGGCACACAGCTTCAGTTGGGACTTGGTAAAGCCAGATATTCCAGTTGACTGAAGTGCTCTCAGATGAGTACAAAGAGCAGCATTCCCCATCAAGTAAGACATGACAACAGACAACTTTTACTTCTACCATCGCAGTGGAGCTGTCCCCCTGTCCTGTCACTATCCCCACACCAGCACAAGGCTTTGTGCCACTGGCTGCAGAAACACAGACCGTGAGTCTGATCCAACTGCTCTACACCATCAACAACACTAAACACCAACACACAAAGCCTTCTCCAACGCCAGGGTTAAGCTTCAGCTCCAGGAAGAGAGATACCAACAACAGCCTGTTCCCATGGCACAATGAAGGGCAACGTGAGACAAAGGCTGAACAACTTGTTTCACCGTTTTATTACACCTGTTTGCTGCCTGCTGGAAGTAACGTGCTCCTTCCTCCAGCAAGTTCTCACAACTTTGGGGAGGGGAAAAAAACCCCACTAATAGTGACAAGATGCATTTAATACGGGCATAAGAAAAAAAAAAAGAGAGAAAATGCTAACAGAATATCCCGAGGGAGTTAGAATCACTGCAGTTCTTGTTCTTGTCTTCTCCAAGACTCGCTGCTTGGAGCCAGCGGCAGCACTGGAGAGCTGCGGGGCCGGGCTGCGGGCAGGGGCACCTCCCGCCGCAGGACGGCGCGGACCCGCTCGAGGGCCGGGCAGGAAGTCCCGGAGCGGCCACTGCCGCCACCTCCCCCGCGGAATCCCGGGATGCGGAGCTGCCGCGCGCTACCCGCGGGGGCTGCGCGCTCCGGCCGGGACAGACACAGCGCAGCGGGCCCGGGAACGGACACAACAGCAAACAAAACCCCAAGAGCCCTCAGCGCCGCGGCTGCAAGTTCCACGGGGAGACACCGCCGGTGTCCCCGGCTGCACCGGGGCTTCAGGTGTGGGCAGCCCCGACGCGGCCGGCCCGGGCAGCGCGGAGGGCCCGGGCACCGGCGAAGTGAACCCCCTCGGGGGGAAGGGGCACCGGCGAGCACCTG
>VZTF01000417.1:205376-261990 GCA_013397755.1 Cnemophilus loriae
CGGGACCGCCCTGGGGGCGGGGCCCTGCTATGCAAACCACGCGTGTGGGCGGGGCCTCGCATGCAAATAAGGCAGAGCCGCAGCTCCGCCTCCCTTTCATGGGGCGCGCTCATGAATAATTCAGCAGCGCGCTCGCTGCAGCCAATCAGGGAGCGGCACGGCGCGGCTCGCGGAGTGCGGGCACCGGGTACCGGCAGAGGCGGCCCGGGAAGGGCTCCCGGGAAAGGGCGGCGGGGAAAGGTGGCCGGAACAGTCGCCTCCGAGGACGGGCTCCAGGGCCCTTCCTCCCGGCTCCAGCCCCGCGAGGGAACTCCGAACTTTCACAGCCTTGCCTGGGAAAATAGGCAGACTTTACAGAAAGTCGAAGCCTTCGCTGGAGAGAGGGACACAAGTCTCGCTGCACAGCCCGGCAGCAGCCAGCCCGTGTCCTCCTGTAGGGAACAGCAGATGGACAAGGAAGCTGTATTTCTGTAAAGAGCAATGGGAGGCGAAGGTCTGCCCACTCTGCATCCATGCAAGAGCTTGAAATTATTTCTGACAAGGATCTAGTGACAGTATTTCACCCATGTTTCCAAAAGTGATGTTTTTCAATTAAATATTCAGTTCTCCCAGCTTCTTGCGATGCTCAGCCGATCTGCATCACAGGCCAAAATGGAGCAGTGGTATCAGTCTGGATCATGCTCCTGTTCTGGGGTGGGTTAAAGGCACCATCAGATGTTACGGTGCTGAGCAAGGCAGCCACAGTTTCTCAATCCTCCATGCAGTGGTTATTAAATTGTAATTGTCTTGTGCTGAATCAGGGAGTCTCTGCCCCAGCGAAACTCACTGGGTGGCTCTCGTAGAGTTCATCGATACAATTCCACCTTGGCACAAGGAGATGAGACTGATTGAAATCAACGGGAGTGAGTTTGACCTAATTCCAGGACAAACACGAGCCCTGTGGGTCAGGCTGGAGCTCTCCTGGCTGCGCCTGTTCTTAGAAACTCTTTTCCCACTGCCTTTAATCTGTACTCGTGTCTGGGAGAATGCTGAGGGCAGATGGGGCTGCCAACCCCGGCTTTAAGGAGAACTATCAGAGCCAAAGCCCTGCTAGAAGGAGGAAGAGGAAGGGGAGGGAGCGTGGGAGGAGCCGTCAGACCCTCACCTCGGCAGAGCTCTGCCGACTTCTAGCATCTGATAACCGGGGCGTGTGTGTGTGAAACAGGAGCAGGCGCTGGCAGCAGAGCCGCGGCACCCTGGGCTACGATACCTCTGACCACGCAGGAGGAAGATGAACGAGGAAGAGGTGTCATGTGCCGACAGGAACTGCACGCGGATGCAGGGACACCTCCAGGCTAAGTCACGCTGCCCTCCCCGGGAACAGGGCAGCGGCTGCATGGAAGCACAGACGGCGTAGGAGCAGGGTTACCAGGGTTACACCGCCTCAGGGCTGTATGACCTTGAGTAGGCATTCACCAGCTGCTGCTGCTGGCGTCCCAGTAGCCTCCACAGTCTCCCTCTGCATAACTTAACATTTCTAGGGGAATTAAGAACCACACCAAGGAGCTTGCGTTGTTGGAAAAGGATTTTTTTTATTGCTTAGCCTTCTCCACATCTCCAAAAGGAATTTTAAAAATACCAAATAAAATACATCTAAACCAGTTGCTATTACAGTTCTGAAAACTTTGATGCCAAACACAGCCATGCTTAGCTCACTTCCACCCACTGAGCAGACCTTCTGGCACCTGGCACTTTTGGCATAGAGGCTAAAGCAAATTTGGTACCTAGATATCCTGGTGGAGAGCAATGGTATGCTCACTTCAGAGCACAACAGCTTCAGGATTGGAAGGCTCAGTAGCAAGTTGTAGCTGTTTTCTTTGCTCAGGGAATCTCTCACTTGCAAGAGAAATAACAAGGATCCACAGGCAGAAAAGAGGATGTTGGGCTGAAAGAGAGTGGCTGCAGTTCAGCCCTGGTGAGACTGTCAGATGCAGTGTGCTGATAGTGGTGGTCAAATTTTAGCATGGCTTAACACTGGGTGGCCAAAATGCATCTTAGCACAGCTGGTGCAGGAGGCCGAGCTGCTCTGGGGCTTTCTGTGACCTCCGGCTGATGAAATTGTGTTCAAGGCACCGTTTCCTGCTCTCGAGTGTCTGGAAACTTTCCTCCAGGTGACTGAGTTTATGGCTGTGCCTTTTTCAGACCAGAATCTGATCTGATGGTCGTTGGCACAGCTGAATGACAGAGGCTCAGGGCACCAGCTCTGATCAGATTATTCTGTCCCTGACTGACCTCAGTGACACTCCAGCCATTCCATCGGTGTAGCACAGTGGTTCCTTACATGTGACAAAAGGATCACCAGCAAAGTGTTTTCTAATGGTCCACAGTCAGCAAAAGATGACTCAGGAAAGGCAGGCTGGTGGTCCATGAGGTGAGAAAGCTGGAGAGCCAGTGGCTTCAGGAACAAAGCAGTGTATACTGCAGCCCAGAAAAGCACAGCTAAGCCAAACACACTTGTTTGCTGTAAATTACACATTATGCCTGAGCCATCTGGGTGGGTGAAGTCTGTAACAGCCAATAAAGTGGCCAGCTTCCCAAAGTTCCAGTTAGCACAGGCTCTGTTTTCTGTAATATTTCATTAATCAGGAAAACAAGTCCTGAGTAATGCTCTTCCCTTCATCCTATACCATTTCTGTAAGTGACAGCAACTTCAGAGATTAACATCAACAGGCAGCTTGAACTCCTTCAGTGAATAGAAGGTGATTTCTCCATGATCCACCAGCGCAAAGACCAGCGGGACGTCCCCACTCAGATACGTCACCTGCTTCAAAGCCCGCAGGGACGGGATCTGCTCATCAAAGCTACAGAGAGAAAAAAACATCCTGTTTGTTCTCCAAGCAAGAGGAACACAGAGGCAAAGCTGTCCTGGCCAGCCATCACAACAGCTCCCTTTGGCCTGAGGAGCTGGTAGTGATCCTCCCCACCCCCTTCAGTCCAAGCAGGAGGCTGCCAGCCCTGAGAGTGAGTACCCAGCATGCCGGGAACTGGGAGCTGTTGAATCCTTTGCCAAAAACAAGGATAACTGCACACTGCTCCGCACTGTGCCCATTAGATGCAGCTCACAGAGATACTGGCAAACGGCCAATCCACTGCAATCTTAATACCTTTGTGCTGGGAAGATCTTTAGGCTGCTGGGATCAACATCTGACCTGCTTTTCCCTCCTTTTAATTCTGCTCATCAATGAAAATATTTATGCAACAAGGATCGTCCTACTGGCTCATGACATACCTTGGTAAAACTGCATTACCACCTTCCTTGCTCTGTCTACTACAGCTGCAGAGAGCAGAGGGACAGTTTCAGTAAAGCAAGATAAGTAAAGGCAGGAACTGAACTTTTACCTAGCTATGGAGTTTAAGTATCAGGTTCTTGATCCAGCAAGAAAGGGGACACCTACCCTCTGTTCCTAGTGATCTTAAAGCTACACTTGACAAAGATCAAAATATTGAACCCATGGCTCAGAGCCTGTAGCAAGCTCTGGGGAGGTTCATCTCTGCAGAAATCCACAGTGATCTGCACTGACTGAGGATTCAGCTCCTGCAGCACTGGGTTCTACCTGAATTTCACAAGCATTGCATAAAAGCTGTGGCTTCTTTCTCCTGACTCGCAGTAATACTCAGACATGAGCAGCAACCAGATGACAAAATAGTGTGGGTTGAGTGCAAGGGTGAGGGGAAGAGAAGGAATTGTCAGCCACAGCCTCCAACAAAGGAGGAGAAACTGAAAGAAAAAAAAAATCCTGGGCAGGACCACCCTCAAGGGAGACACTCTGATGATCTGTAAAGCTCACAAGATGCTGGGTCATTTACAGATCATTCGGACTTCGTTTCCACAACAACAACTGCAATGTTTCAGAAACAGCACAAGACTCATGGGTACCTCCGAACACACATCCTGACATGGGGCTTCCCAGGGTTTGTCTTCTTAAACTTGGACACAGCATCTGCTTGATACACGTTGAAGTCTATCTTCATGGCCTCTGGGTCCTCCTGCAGCCTGCAGGGGAACACACCCAACACAGGTATGGGATCGAAACACGGCAGGGTACCAGGGTACGGGTACAGCAGAGAAAAGAGGGAGCAAAAACTCCTGAGTCCTGACTAGTCTGGGTCCCTTGAAAGGCTTCACTCCTCAAAGGACTGATCCTGCAACTGTTTTAATTACTTTCCAGAGCTTTTCCAGACCAGAGCAAGATCCTGGCTCACATCCACCCCATGCCCTTGCAAGAAGTAGCACTAACAAAGATAGGAGGAAAGCACTGCAGGGACTGCACACAAGCACCACACAGACTCAGGAGCTCAAAGTCCCAAAGCCAAGGTTTTATAACCACAGTAGCAGGGATGGCAGCACATTCCAGGCATGAGGCACAGGTGAAACCCAATCAAACCCCTGGAGGAGATACCTGGCTGGGCTGCAGAGAGAGAAGGGCAGGATAAGAGAGGAACCTTGCTGTTTTAACTGGCCTGGAAAACCCTGGCTCTGCTGCTGCAAGACCTGGTAATTCACGGAAATGCCACCGCCTTACTAGAGATGCAAGGGGGTCATGGAGCAGAGCACCGGATTCTCTCGGCACCCTGGATGTGAGGCAGCTCCCAAACTGCTGCTGGGAGCACCTCACAGACCTCACAGCAGGGACAGTCACAAGACACTCCCGCTCCCCAACAGCTCCGAGCTGACTAGCTGGATACTAACCCAGAGGCTCCATCCAGGATGTGGGAGGGCTGCAGCACACTGATCTGCTGGAGGAGCGCAGCTGGAGGGAGAAGGAACGGGAAAGGATCAGACCAGCAATTTCCCTCCCAGGGCACTCCAAGCACTCCACACCACCCACAAGCCTTCCTCCTCCGACAATGGCTGGCAGCTCCACAGTCACCACTGGCTACTTCAAAGACCTCAACTTCCTCATCTCCTCCCAGCACACAGCCCAGACACACTGTAGTTGCTTTGCATCTTGCTGGCCCTGACTGCACACGCCTAACAGCTCAGCAGGAAGGACTGCAATACAGCAGGACATGGGGAATGGATTAGAAGACCTCCCAAGGCCCTGTTTACCCTGGCACTCGAGTGGGCTATAGAAAGATTCTCCTGTTTAAAACACTGTCCCCAAAACTGATGTTCAGCTTCTTCATGTCATCTCTTTTGCTGCAGCATACCAGGCACTCTTTCACAGAGCTGGGTTGGGGGGGAGGATGGTCCCTGTCAAGTTCCCAGAGCCACTACCTGGTGAGGTCACTTCTTCTGGCCGCAGCAGTGGTGTGACAGCTTGGTCCCAGAGGTGTGACGGTCGTTTCCAAACCCTCTGCTGTCTCCTCTGCTCCAAGAGGGCTTTGTAGTCCTGCCAGTTGGAGCAGCGCCTCACCTCCTGGTCGGCATTGACACTGCTCTTGTACCTGCTCTCCCTCTCCCGCTGCTTCCTCTCCTTCCGCGACAGCTTCTCCTGTTTCTGGTTGATCCGTGCGCACCAGGAAGCTGCATCCACCTCCCTGCCCGGCACGTTCTCTGGCAGGAGCCTGTTGTCAGGGGAGGGTAGATGTGTGCATGGCTGGTCTGGGGCCACGTTGGGAAAGGCGATGGTGGTAAAATCCCAGCGGGGTACATGGGTGCCAGTGCTGCTCTCCTTGTGGTCTCCAGCCTGCCTGCTGGAGAAGCTCAGAGAGTCCTTCTGTCCTGTATCAAGAGGAACAGGCATTGACTCCCCCTCTGCACTGCCAGCATCTGATTCCTTCGGCTGCACTGACAAGGGCTTTTCATCCATGGGAATGGAGTCTCCATAGTCATCTCCAACTTTGCTGGAGGTCCCTTCAGCTTCTGGAAGGTCCTCAGATACTTTATGTTTCTTCTCATGCAACCTAAAGACAAAAGAACAGTAAAAAATTCAGGGAGAGCATGTGGTAGAACTTTCCTTTAAATCCTGCCTGCTCCCTGCTAACAGGAAGAATGCAGTCTGCCAAGCCTGAAGGAAGGACAGCAAAGGTGGCAGGAATCCCAGACAGGTCTGCAAACCCTTGACAACCTCCTGGTTTGTGAGATAAATAAGAAAAGAAAAAAAGCAGGCCAAAACTAAGCAGTGAATGCCAAAGGCAGAATAAACTTCTGAGAAGTCCTGCACAAGGTTTGACTTCAATGCCCAAGAGAATCCCAGCCTTGATTTGTATAGACAGTGTTCTCAACCTGCCATGCCAGGTCCACACCCCAGACACTGACCCAAACACCTCCATGAAAACATGATGGACTTCAGCCAAAGCAGCACAGGCCAGGCAGAAACCTGCCTGCCAGCACCTCTTACTGGTGTGAGATTCAGACCCTGATTCCAGAGAAGATAGGGCAGTTCTTAGACCAGCAGTTTAATCTCCCAATTCCTACAATTCCACAACTCCTCAGGCACTGATTTACTGTTCACAGGGACTCTCCAGCCTCATCCTCCCTGTTTCTGAAAGGCTGACGCCACCTCCTGGGAACTGTCAGAATTATGAGCAAAATGACTCATTGTCAGTTTGTGGTGAGGTTTCTGACACGCGCAAGCCCCAGGACGCAACTCTGCTCTCTGCTGTTGAGTCTTGGCAGGTAAGTTGGACTGAGAGGTGGATAAGTGCAAGATGTGCACTGTGGTAGCTGTGCTCCTGCTGAAAAAGAGTAGGAGGAGGCACCTGACACGTGTTCCTTTTGCACTGACCTCTCTACCCTTCTCTTGTGGCATCTCAGCACCACATCTGGGAGACTTGGGGGCAATTTGCCCCTCTCAGCCCTGGCATGAAGCACACATGTGACAAAAGGGAACACTGCAAAGCGTTCAGGAAAAGTGCTGCACTGCTTGGGGACAGCCAAGAGAACTGTGCCAGACAAGGTCACCCCCAGCAAGAGGGCCTGGGGACACTGCAGCAAAGCAGCTGTTCCTGAGCCAGCATGGCCTGAAGAGGATGGGAGAAGGCTTTGGGCCACATCCTTACCGGGGGCTGGAACTCCTCCTCCTCTTGCGATGGTGCTTCCCAGAGCTCTTGCAGTGACTTTCCAAGTTCAGCTGCCTCTCGTAGGGAGATGGGACAGTGCTAGAAGGAGAGACCAACACGGAGGCTGAGAGCAGGGTGAGGTAGTGGAACTACCTTCTGCTCAGCCCCCAGGATACAGCAACCAAAGGCACAGAAAATGCCCAAGTGGGACCAGGATGGCCCTCAGTTCATGCCCCATTTCATGTTCCCAATCACCTCCTCAGAAGGGAGGAGCAAGGAAAGGTAGAGTGCCACTTTTAGCCTTTAATCCTCCCACGAGGTGGAATGCAGGGCCAAAGTCCTCTTCTCTGCCATTCCCTGGAGCCAGGCAGTGGGTACAGAGAGTCTCAAAGTCTTCAAGAAGGAGAAAGCAGCACAGGAAGGAAAAGTTGGTTACCTGGGGTCGAATCTCAGTACAATATAACCCAGTTGCTTCAAGTGGCTGAACACCTTAGAGCAAAGGAAAGCAAGAAGGTTAAATGACAGCCCTAAACACAAACAATTTACTTCAGTTCCACTGTGACTGAGCGAACACAGTGTGGCACTGGCAGAGGAGAAAATGCCAGGGTTAGGACCCAGAGCAAAGGTGGGGAAACAGGAACTGAACATCTGGAAGAAGGTGAGTGGGAACAACTGAGGATGACTTCACTCCCCTTCCCTCCCACATCATCCTACGCTGCTTCCAGCCACTAGAAGAGCTTGTGTGGCAGAGGCTGGGCTTTCTGCCTTCATCCTCCTGCAACAGCTGGAGGTCCCAACACACCTGGTAATGTGACAGGCTCATTGCCTCCTGGCACAGCAGGGTCTCATAGGCTTCCTGGATTGACAGGGGCACATCCCTGTAAAAGAGCTGGACAGAGCCCTGCAGGGCAGAAGCTTGGTGTGAGTCACAGGAACAAATCTATGCAAGCTCACACCAGTCCTTTCTCACTGGTCCTGACAGCTGGTCCCAGCACCCTCCCTGACATGATATCCATCTCTCCCCATGTGCCACCTGGATTACTTACAGTCCCTTTCCCATACCCAGTTCCCCCATACCCTCGTTTGATCAGCCAGGTAAAAGGTTCCCACCCAGAGCTCTCAGCTCCTGCATCTGTTTGGCAGATGCAACTGGGAGCAAAATGCTCTACTGATAAAATAACCACTGCTTTGAGAGATAATTTAACTTTGATGATCTGAGTGATTCAGGACACAGCACAACAACAAAAGCACTTATGACCAGCATAACTGAGAACTGGAGCAGAGGAATCAACGGCAGCTTCAGGTGGCATCAGTTGGTGACCCAGAGATCCCACAGGTAACTACTCCAGGGAATAGCAAATGACCTCCAGGAGGCTGTTTTAGGCTACACCTCCTTTTCCTCCTTTTTGTTTTTTTAGATGGCGTTTACTCTTAATGAAAACAAAACCCTAGGAACCACACCTTTCCCATGAGATAGGCTGAAGGTATCTCATTGGTCTTTTTTGCTTTTGGGGGAATTTTGTACTCAGCATCTGACTAAACCATTTTATTGTCATCAATTTGTTTACAAACTATTTGTCAGAATGCCAGGGGTAAAAAAGCCCCACCTTTGCTGCCAGGATTTAAAGGATGGCATCAGAGGCTCACAATCTGTTTTGCTAAGGGATAAAAGTTCCCTTTAGATCAATGCACCAATTCTACTGACAATAGGCTTTGGTGGAGAGACAAAAAAACCCCCTCTCTACAGCAAAGAAATCCAGCTGAGCCCTAAGCAGCATTTCTGCAAGCAGAGAAGCACTGAACAAAACGTGGTCTCACTACTATGTCTGCCACATTTAAATTTCTTTCTGCCATATATACTGAGAAGAAATCCCAAGCAGCAACCCCAAAGATGTCTGCTTAAACTGAATGAACTGGCCACAGATCCAACTAACACACTCTGCCAGTGACACAGAGGCTGCTTGAGACTACAAGGCATGAACCGACAGCCTGGTGACAAACAGCTCCATCAACAACATGCTAAAAGAGACAACTCCTTGAAAACCAGGTGTTTTATCAGTTGCTACAGCTCCTCCAATCATTCAGTGAGGATCCAGTGCCCCCATCCTACTTACACACTCCAGCAAGTACAGAGCTTCCTCGGGCAGCAGACACTGTTTTCCTCGTTCCGAGAACCCCATGGTGTGCCAGAACTTCCCCTGGAACAGGAGCACAAATCCCTGATGGGCTCTGGCTGTTCCCTGCTGACAGCCAGGCTCCCTCCCTTTGCAAGAAGCAAATTAAGGAATCTGTGAGGCAGCAGGAGATGATGGCACTGAGCACACTCTGTAGCACTTACCGCAGGGGACTTCAGCTCCACGATGCCCTGTTCTGGCTTCCACTCAGCTTTCACCAGATTCCCCCTGAGAAGGTTAAAGATTAGTTTGTTACTGCTCGTGTGGCCTACAAGCAGCTCCTGGGGTGGCAACACAACAAGCTCAGGAAGGCGTCAAAAGGTAGGAACTTTCCAGGTGGCATTTTTACAAGGCATTAGAAAGATATGATCTAGCAGCACCAGTTTATCATCACCAACCAGTTAAAAGTGTCTTCAGTCAGCACCACAGAGACATGTCCATAGGCTACAGCAGCCTGCTGGAGATGCATGGCCTAAGCCAGGATATGTGGATATCGACGAACTAACACAGGTTGTCCAGAGAAGCTGTGGCTGCCACATTCCTGTCAGTGTTCCAGACCAGGGTGGACGGGGCTCTGAGCAACCTGGTCTAGTGGAAGGCATCCTTGCCCATGGCAGGGACTCCAGTGGGGTGATCTTTAAGGTCCCTTCCAACTCAAACCATTCTGTGATTCTGTATCACACAATCACTCAGCTGCTGCCAAGACACCCTCAAATCACTGTACCCCACCCACGGGGACTCATAGGGAAAAATTAATAGCTGCAGGCCAAGCAGAGAAAGCGTGTGTTGAGAGGAGAGTGTGAATGTCTCCCAAGTGGTAAGCGCCAAAGTCTGGCAGCACTGTTGAAACCACCAAAACGGATAAACCAAGGGACACTGACACCTCGTCAAATCTACACAAGGCCACACAGGAGCATCAACAAGACACTCTGTAACTTGGATCATGCCTAGGAAGGCAGTGGCTGCTACCTGCAAAGGCTACAGGATTATACACACACACCTGTGAAAACCAAGAGCCCTGTGAGGGACTTTCTGAAGCCACAGGTGTGCCAGCATGTCCCTGTGCTCCTGCAGAGGGACAGCTAGGCTGTGTCGCACTGCTGCTGCTCCAACCCGGGCACTGAGTGCAGGTGAACTGCGGGGGAATTACTGTGCCGACCAACGCCTCCTGCTACCAACAGCTCGATCCTACCCGTAACCCCCGAGCTGTGCTCTGCCCGCCGGCATCGCCCCTTCCAGGGGGAAAGCGCCGCTCTCAGGGATGGACTTACGGCCGCTCCGGGCGCTCCTCGGAGAGCAGCCGCCACTGCTCCTCGCAGCAGCGCCGCAGCCTCTCGGCCTGCCGGGCCGAGCCGTCGGGGAGGAAATCCTTCTGCCCGCGGGGGCTCCGCGGGGCCTGGCGACCCTCCGGCTGCTCCGCCGTGCTGCGGGGCGACAGCGGGGCGGTGAGGGACGGGAGAGCGGCCGACAGCCCCCTGCGGCCGCCCAGCCCCGGCACCGGGACCCCGGACCGCGGGCAGCACCGGGGCACCTCCGCACCGCAGTGCCCACTCGGCCTCCCCGTACCGCGGGTCACCGCGGGTCCCCCCGGCTCCTCCACGGCCCCTTCATCGGTGGTTCCCCCCGGTACCTCCACGGCCCCCTCATCGGTGGTTCCCCCCGGTACCTCCACGGCCCCCTCATCGGTGGTTCCCCCCGGTACCTCCACGGCCCCCTCATCGGTGGTTCCCCCCGGTACCTCCACGGCCCCCTCATCGGTGGTTCCCCCCGGTACCTCCACGGCCCCCTCATCGGTGGTTCCCCCCGGTACCTCCACGGCCCCCTNTGGGATACCCAGAGCCGGGCACTGGGGAGGGACAAGGCCGTGCACCGGGTTTTGCCCCGGGATCTGACCCGGACCCGCCGTGCTGAGCTGCCTCCGGTTAACACCCGCCGCTCCCACGGCCCCTCCGCAGCCGGGATGGGGAGAAGGGAGGGAAAACGAATCATGGGTTGGAATAAAGGGCAGGAAGATCACGCACCGATAAATGATACGGGTAAAACAGGCTGGATTTAAGGTTTTTTTTTTAAAATAGTTTATTTCTTGCTAATTAATATTCGTTCCAGGCTTGGATATCTGCTCTGTCCGGGGCTTCTGGGGAGCAATGCAGCACCTGGACCACTTCTCCCTCCCCTCTCTGCCCCAGCCATGCTGCTCACAGGACCTTCTGTCACGTTTTTCCCACCTCTCTCCTCACTGCATTTTGCCCTTTCTTAAACGCATATCCCCAAAGGAAAATACATTCTTAAATAATAAATTTTTAATAATTCTAACATAAATAATCCTTAAATTCTCATAAATTCTTAAATTCTTATAAATTCAATACATTCTTCAGTACATTTACCCGGCATCACTGACAGGCTCAGCCGTGCCCTTCCATGGGGCAGTTGGAACCGTGTGGAACCAGCCAGAAGTGTCTGGAGGTGGCTGTGTCCTGCCCACTGCGGCAGGAGGATTGTCCCTTCAGTGGTGTCACTGTTTCTCCTGGCTCAGGCTCCAGCAGTGGCCGGTGCCATCGGCTGCCTGGAGTGTGCAGCGATCCAGTGGGGCTGGAAAACACAAAATCACTCTGCACCACAGCCTCTCACCTCTGCCAATGTGGCTGGACTGGCTGCTTGGGAAGGTATGGACAGATCTGATGGGGAAACGCACCAAAAGTTCGAGTTTCACCTCAAACCCGTCTCCTGTTGCTGTGGGATATCTCACAGGAGGCACTGAGCCTCAAGTAGGAAAAACACAGCTTTTCCTCTCACCAGAGTCCCTGGTTCCAACTGTGGTTTCCCAATAAAAGGCCTTTGACAAGATGCCAACATAGGGAGATGAATGTAAAAACCATTCTCTCCCATTTTCCACTGAAATGATTTAATTTTCGCTTCCTGCCTCATTATTTCCTCCTGCTGAATGGAGCCTTCACCTTGTGAGGGGGTCAAGTGATTTTGGCCAGCAGTGCCTCTCCATGGCATGTGGGGGGACAAGGACCCGTGGATGGGGCAGAAGGCTGTGCAGGGGCAATGCTTTTTCACCTTGATTTCCAAAAAATACACGTATCTTGGAGACTGCTTGGACTGCCGGTTTATCACATAATCCCAGGACTCCACATCCTGTGGCTTTCAACTTTCGGGCTGTCACCCCTTTGTTTAGCTCAGTCTTCCCCTAAAATAGCTGTGTTTAAATTGCTCAGGGAAAAGCTCTGATCCAGAATTTGCTTTTGTCACCCACTGTGATTACAAGACCCAGAAATGTCAAGACTAATCTCAGTTCACGTTTCTTTTCAATACTGGGATTTTAGCTGTCATGTGGTGGGGGGGACACCCTGTTCCTCTCAGGGGCACCAGCAGAGCCTTGTGGGGATGGGGCTCATGTTCTCCCCAGCTGAATCCTCTTCTCAGCCCTAATTCCGAGTGTCATCAGCTGGGTGAGGTGGTCCTGGGGGCTGCACTTCCTATTCTCCACTTACAAATGGAAGGTGAGGTGGGGCTGGTTTTTTCCCTTTAGATATTGTGGGTTTGAGTTAGGATTTTTAGTATTAAGTTTCTGTACGGCTACTTTGCAACTATAGCTGTGGTGCTCGTGGTGGGGGTTTTTTTGTGAGTTTCTTTCCTTAAATTTGGGGTCTTTTTCCCTTTGTTCAGGGTGGAACCTGAATGCATTTTGAGTGGAGCTTGACTGTCCTGGGTTCTCTTTGTGGACAGGGTTGTGAAAAGAAGCTAAAATAATGGTCACTGAGCTGAGCAGTGGTGAAACCTGGCCTTGTGAGTGAATGGTCTGCTCAGGGGGTCCTGGGAGCTCAAATGATCATGGATGTGGGGGGACTGTGAGCCTGGAGGCTGCTGGGGGGGAAGAGTGTGGGTGTGTGGCACCAGGGAGCAGAGCAGGATCCAGCCCTCGCTGTCTGGGTGGCAGGGGAAGCCATGGAGGAAGCTGATGGTAGAGGCCGAAGCTGCTCCTCACTTCCCTGTGGGCCACTGCCCTCATCCCAAGTGAGAAAGGGCTTGGTTTGACTGGTGAGACACCACCCTGAGTAAACCAGAGCAGTGCATGTGGGCCCTTGGAGCAGGTCAGTGGGGTGGGTTTGCCCACTTTCCCGTGGTGGTTTTTGGTTTTTTTTTTCTGATTGAGGAAAGTGTAAAAAGACTATTAGGATTAAAAATGGGGGCTGGCTGCCTCTCCTGAACAGGGCAGCCTGCTCCTGGTTCTCCCTCCTGCTTCTGACCCGCTCCGGGGGGAGCAGTGCAGAGCTGTGGTGTGTGGGGATGGGTTTGAGTCCTTCCAGTCCTTTTCTGTTGTGCTCAAGCCGTGTTTGTGCAGTCCCTGTATTCACAAGTTCCTTGTGGTTAACTCCTGGATGAACTTGGTGTAAGTAGACTCAGTGTTTTTTGAAAAAACGGGAGAAGGTTTGGCCTTGGGATTGTTTTTCTAGTTTCATGTAGCACAGCCAGGTGGGAATTCCATGCTTTGTGCTGGAGCAGAGCAGCTCTGCCAGGTACAGCTACCTGCTTTAATCCCTGTGTTAACAACTCCTGCAGTTCCTGGCAGGGTGTTTGGAAATATTTTAGTAATTCTGCAAAAACCAGCTGTGCCTCAGACTTTACAAATGGTAACACTTGGAAAACAGTGTCTGAGATGGATAACATGGCCCATCCTCTTGCCTTCGTTGCAACCCCCAGAGTAAGTTCTGATACCAGCAGGATTTGTGTGTAGATGCTTTGTGTGATTTGGGACAGAAAAGGACATTACAAATGTTCAAGACCAAGTTGGATGGGGCTTTGAGCAGCCTGGTCTAGTGGAAGGTGTCCCTGCTCAAGGCAGGGATCTGGAACAGGATGAGCTTTAAGGTCCATCCCAACCCAAATGATTCTGTGATTCTATGAAACTCCCTAAAACGGGCAGGTGCTTCAGTTCTTGTGTGTGTTGCAATACCTGTGGTGTTATCGCAGTTGCTCTGAGCTATGCTCACATCATCACTGCCCAACAAACCTGCTATCGTAGGCTAGCTGTAGTTCAGCAATCAGTTGTCTGATTTTTATTATACTTAATTATATTATGGTGGAAACATCTCAATTCTGAGCTTTCAGAGCATCATTTAAACAACTTAAACTTCTTACAGTAGACCATGAGAAGGGGTGGTTTGGCAGTCTGTTCCAAGAGGATTTGGCAGACCTTGAACATACATTGAAGTATTTGGGTTTGGATGCAAAGCAGATAATGGTGTCAGGTGTTACAGCTTGTCTGGGAGGTGTGGAATCTGTCTGTTTTCTAGCCTCACCTGGGAGTCTTTTGGCAAATTCCTTATTGCTTTAGGATGCCTGTGATCATTCCCACAGCGTGTTACAGCTGGGAGCTTGGGCAGGGCAATGCAAAGAGACTTTTGTCCAAACAGGAGGTTACTGAGGAGAGTTTCTGAGCTAAACCTCTATTGTCACTTGTCAGGGCTGGGCTTGGAAGATAGAAGGAGGTTTTTAAGAAAACAAACAAACATGTCTTTGAGAACAGGATTTTGGGGATTAAGCAGGTAATACCTCTCCATAACCACTATGTGCTCTGGTTTGCTGACATCTACCACTGCCTCCTGAAGGCTGAGAAATGGAAAGAGCTTAAATTTCACACTCTTCTAAATTTGTGGTAGAAATTGCCTTTGTGTGACTTTCCACGCTGCAGGACAAGTCTTGGGGCTCTGCTCGGTGGCAGGAAAAGAGAGTTAGTATCGTTATGCAGGGCCGTCGTACACGATGAGCTACTGGAAACCCCAGTACTGGTCTGAATCTGGGCTTTCAGATGCCACTGTGTGACTTTCTGGAGCTGCTGTCTGTTAGGCATCTAAGGATTTATTTGCACTTACTAGAAGCTGCACTTTGTTAATTACATGTGAAAACCAAGGAACCACGGACTGAGTCCAGCAAGACTGATTGAAATAGTCAGGAGCCTTCTTACCTCAGTGATGTGCTGCGGTGGGGTGGGAGAAATGCTGAGTTATTTCTGTCTGGAGAGAATGGCTGAAGCTTTCCTCATTTCCCCAATTTGCCTTGGCATCCTGCTCATGGTTCAGCTGGACAGACTGACACTGTGGTGCCTGCCTGGGGTGAAGGACCCTCACTGTGCAGAATTTGAGGCTACAGATTAAGCTCCTTGCTCGAGTTTCATAACTTCTGCAATGTGTTTGTGCTCACCAGGTAGTTGGAAATGTCTTCCCTGGCTTTGGTCTGGAGAAGCACTCAAAACCCTGCTGCTTCTTGCTGGGTATTTCATGAAAGGAGATGCCTGGCAGGGAAATGCCTACGGGTCAGAGACAAGCAACTGAGTCAGGACACCCAGGGTGCCTTTGGCTTGTGCTGGAGACTGAAAGGGAGGAAATATTGTTTAAGGCAAGGGATTGGGAGATTAAGGATCTGCTCTGCAGTGTCTCATTAGCTTGTCAAACTTCAGGCTATTCCTTACCTGTTCTGTGCACCCCAGACTTTAAACCAAATGGAATGAACAATTCATTCTGTGCTGCTTGTGTGGCTGAGTCCGTAAGCAAGATGAGACGAGGAGCAGCAGGTGATTGTGTGCTCAGAAAAGGTGAAGAGCTGTTCAGTGTCTGCACCAGCAGTCCCAGGACCACTGAACTCTCTTCTGTATTTGTGTTTCAAAGGTCTCTGCTTAGTTTATTTGGAATGCTGGTGGATGCCTTTCTGAGCTCTCGAGTTTAATTCAAATGTCACAGCAAGAGTTTAGAATAATGGTGATATTAACAGCTCCAACAAATAAATCAGCCTTGTGAACACCAAATGCCATCTAGAGCACTGTGACAGGTTGAGACAGCTTCAGTTACAGCACTACAGCAGGTTGATTTGTTCTTGGTACACGAGGCTAAAGAGGGTGTTGCTTGCTTCCTTTTCTTGTGGGAAGCAAACTGCCAGCAGAGTTACTGGATGGAGTGGGAAGGGATGAGTCTCCAGCCGGCAGCTGGTGTGAAGCAGACACTGAGGAGTGGGAAGTAAAGCTGGTTGTGATTATGCTTTGTGCTATCTGAAAACTGGGCTGCTGCTTGAAAGCTGCCCCATGGCAACACTTGTGGGGTGGGCTGGAGGGGCTGGCATGCCCTGCTCTGAGGAGGAAGGTGGGAGGAAGCTTCATGTGATGATTGTTGACTCCTTTGTCTGATGCTTCTGCTCTTTCTCCACTGCTGGGTGCCCAGCTCTCACTCCACAGCATCTCTTCAGTGCTGGGAGAAGGTTTGCCCCTATAGGACACTTGCAACCCCCTTAATATCCTCTTTGGTGTGTGTGGCTTCAGGAGCCAAGCTGGGAGCCTGGTGGGGTTGATGTGATGCCCAGAAGGTCTTTGATCCCAAATGTCCCACTACCTGTGGGATCCTGCAGAGTGAGTCCTGTCTTTGGGGCCATTAAATAGATGGTAAAGACTCTGACCCCTGCACAGCACTGGCTTTGACTCGACACTTCCCAACCAAGTGCTGGTTCTTGCATTTGAACAGGTACACAACTTTCAGAGCACACATCAAGGCTGTTTTGTGGCTGTAACTCGCTTTTGTTATAAACTTATAACCTGAGAATTTTCTCTCAAATGTGCACATGGTATTTTGTGTGCTTGGATTCCATCTGGAGTAAAAAGGCAGGTTTGTAGGAGTGGTACATTTCTTCACTGAAAGAGCTGTGTAAATTGAAAACCACTCAGTGCCTGAGGGCTGTTATCTTTCTGCCAGTCACGTATGGGTCTGGGTACAGATTGTAGAGGCAGTTGTCTGCTTTTTGCTCTTCAACAAGGCTTTATGCTGAAGGATAGAGTAATTTTCACCTGACACAGCAAAGGTAGTTTTTTTTTTTAGTCCCCTAAAACCACATTGGCAGCAGATGTGTTAGATGGAGCACTTGGAGGAGGTGTAGAGTCCAGTCTGTGTGTGCAGCAGCCCTGGGACATTTGGATGAATATTGCATGTGGCAGCTCCTGCCACACGTGCAGGGACCATCCCATAAATCTTTCCCAATAACCAAGCTACTTTGCCCCTCTTCTTCCATAAATTTGTTGCTAAAAATTGTACTAATTTGAAAATGTGCATCCATGCTGGGCTCTACTGCCTGTGCTTGCCTCAGAGAAGCTGGTAGAGCTCCTGGCTGTTTTGGGGAGTAGGTTATGTCCTGATAGCTGCTGCTGTTGGTCATCCTGGGGGCACTGAGCTTCACAAGAGCAGCTGGGTGTGAGGGCTGTGCCTCTCCCTGCAAACCTCTGCACACTCTGGCCGTGCTTCACATGTGGCTCCGGAGCAGCTCACATTGGTGTGCAGCTAAATTAATGTTTTTATTTATTTCAGTTGGACGCACTGAGAACTGGTGTCAGGAATCTCTCAGTGTCCATCTATGAGGCTTTAAAAGGTGTGCTCAGGCTGAGCTTGGGGGACAGGCTGGGATGCAATCTTTGTATGTAGTGCTCTGAACAACGACTTGGAAAAGTGAGGGTGCTGAATGCTACTAAAAGTAATTACTAAAGTAATGCTACTGAAGTGAACAGCCATGCTTCTTTCTCCTGAAAGCCTCATTTTCCTTTTTTCAGGCATTGCTGGGAGCTGTCAGTAGCTGTAGGGATGGGTAGATTTAATCAAGAAGCTGTTCCAGCAGAAATGGCTGCACAGTGTCAACTTGAGCTAGGTATAACTTTATCCTAATGCATCTGGAGAGGCTTTTTTTATTTTTCCTTGGGGCACTCCTGAAAGGAGACGGAATTTATGCTGAAATACCTGGCAGCAAGCTGTCCTGCGTGCAGGGGACAGCATGAGGATGGAGTTCAGTTGGAATTGATCTGCAGTGTGAGCCCAGCAGGATCTGGGATGGGAACAGGCAAGGTTAAGCCTTTTGGCTACACCTACACATCCAGAGGTAACCGTGGATACAGAAACCCTTCTGTTATCAGTGTGCAGCGCTGTAACAGGATGCCTGCCCTGGCTGATAGCACCAGAGTGCAGCGCTGCTATCGAATGGGTGAAATGCAGGAGCCTCCAAGGGGGTGGAGGATGGGAAAAGTCTCCCTGCCTTTTGCTGCTGGGTGGGAAGGAGGATTGGTTTCAGGGTGGGAGGCAAGGGCAGGGAGGTGATCTGTTCCCCGCGTTGGGCCAGAAATGCTAAAGTGACTCCTACAGCTTTGGTATCAGGGGTTTTTAAAAGGACACTGAAAGCTTGGAAGGCATGTGGAGGGAAATGCCTTGGAAGGAAGGAATGCAAGAACTCAATCTGCTTAGTCCTTATCAAATGAAGGACTGGGTGACTTAATTACACTTAAGTACTTTTCCAGATAACAAAGAACACTTTAATCTTGCAAAAAAAGGCACAATGAGAGCTTGTCTGAAGGATAAAATCAGACCAATTGCAACTAGAAATACTGTGCAATCTGCTAGTGATTCCCACCCCAAAGGGAGAAATTCTGTCTCCTGGTGGGACGGCATGAATTGGCCAGACTTGTCTTGCATATCGACTAAACCAAGCACCTCATTTGGCTGCAAAAGACAGTCACTGGAGTGGTCAGGTGGGAAGAGGAGGTGTTTCCCACCATGGAATGAGGGCAGTGGGCTGTTTTCAGCACTGTGAGGCTGCAGGGTCCAAGTTCTGGGGTCTTGGGCATATGGCCAACATCTTTGTACTGGCTGTGACAAGGCAGCTGTGCAGATGAGTGTGATGATGGTCCTGCCTTGGTCTCAACATCCACAAACTGGTGTCCAGAGCGTGTTCAGTGAGCCAGAGGCAGATGTGGTGTTCCCTGGTGCCGAGCTTGCTGGAGGTGGTGGGTGGAAAGCAGCCTGTGCTCATATGAGAGCAGAGAAATTGCTTCTGCTGGCTCTGTTTTTGCACCTTTAATGCTGCTGTTGTCATTAGAAGGGCTTTGTACCCAGATTATTCATGCACTGCTAATAACTCCGGAGTGCTGTGTGCTGGATCTTGCTTTCGGTTGCACCCAGCACTTCAGCTATGCTGAAGCCAAGGGAGCTGTGCTGACAGATCTGAGAAAAGTCAGAATTTGATATTAAATAAATCTGCATCCGTTTCCAAAGCATGGCTATAGAACAGGAACAGCATGATCCCTGCTGCTGGCATAATTCCATTTAAATGATATATCTGCAGATGGAAAAGCTGCTGGTGGGTCTGTCTAGTGGTGTAGAGAGAAATGGAGCACCAGGCTTAGAACACCTGGTAAAATAACTTTTTGTCTTTTCTTTATGGACTGGAGATGCAAGGTGTGCGGGTCAAGCAGCTCTGCTGCTGCAAGGAGGACACAGGAGCATGGAAGAGTCCACCTAAAATGCTGCTTGTCCTGATGCTGGAGAGACCCCTGATCTGAGCCCTGTGTAGGGGTGAAATGGGATGGTGCAGCACTGGGCTGTGGCACCACTCAGGGATGGAAAACCTCCAGGGAAGCATTGCTCTCCATGAGATCCATTTGCAAGAAAATGGAATGCCTTTCTCTGGCATTGGAAATTCCACCTGCAAATGCAGCCCTGGGGCTGAAGGCTGCTTGGTTCCTCTTTTAGCTCTAGCAAGGCTCCAGAAATCTGATGGTGCCTTTGAGGAAGGATCCTTGTTTAATTAAGTTGCAAGTGTTGGGAGGTGAGTGAGTAATTTCCTTTGTTAGCTGCTGCCTTGCTTGGGGTATGGCTGGCCTTGTAATTAATGAAACCTCTCCCTTCCGTGGTGCATAGAAAACTGTCTGGAGACTAATGAAGGCCCAGACCCTTCCAGAGGTGCCCTTGCTGCTTAGGGACACCAAAGATGCAGTTGGTTTTTGTGGGGAACAGATCATCTAGCAGCAAAGTAACTGGCTCCCAGGCAAGCAGGTAAATAAACTGGATGTGTCAGGCCAAAGGGTAAATAATTCCTAGGGGAGAACAGAGATGTCTCCAAGAGGTATTGGAGGCCCAGGAGCAGGACTGCAGGAGTGGGACCTCCTTGTGTTCAGCTTTGAGTGTTGCTGGGTCCTAGTGCTGCTGAGCTGCTCCTTTGCACTGGATGTGTGACTGTCTTGATCCTACTTGTGAAAACTTGTGTAAAACTGAAAATCACAACATACCCACCCACTGCAGGTGGTGTTAAAGAGCAAGAAACCTCACACAGAGTCACAAGGAGGAGAGCCAAAGGCTCCAATGCTGCAAGGTGAGGCTGAAACTCCCCACAGCAGGATGGAAAACCAGGCTGGAACCCTGGGCAGTCTCTGTGGTCCCCAGGGTGATGGGCCTGTAGCTCCAGCTGTGCAACCTGATGTTGGTAAGGATTAAGTGCTACAGACACTCACATTAACTTCGGGTGTGGAGCATGGAAAGCTCCTCTTTTTTGTCGCTAATAATTCTCCAACCTAATTTCTCTTTCTCCCTACAAACCAACACGTTTCCCAGCAGCTGCCTGCTAAATCCCAAGCAGGTTTTGTAATTGGCCCCATTTCCCTGAAAGCTCTGCCACAGCAAAGCAGATTCTGTCATCTTTTCATTCCTCAGGAAACTTTTCTTTCTTGGTGAAGAATGAAGTTTTTTCATTCTGCCTTCAGTCCTTCGAGGTGTGGCTTTGGGGCTTTCTGGAGCTAGAGGAACAGTTTATCTCTGCTCCTCCAACTGCATTGTTAAATTCCTGATAATGCATATAATCAAGAATCATAAATATGAATTTGAGCTTCCCACATTTCCTTTTTGTCTGTTTTGCAGGTGGGGCTGCAGTTGGGGTTCTTGCTGGTTTACTGGGATAAGGGTTAAGGGTTGGGTTAAGGAGAAATTGAGACCCCTGGATGCTGTCAGGGGCTGCTATGGGGTTTTGGACAAATCCTGATGCTCTGGTGGAGAGACCTTGTACACAGCAAACCCTCTTCCAGGAGTGTCCAGTGCATCAGGGGCCTGCTGCTGCCAAAAAGCTGCATTTGGGAGTTAAAGGGAAAGGGTGTGATGGAAATCCTGCAGCTGTGGGCTGCAACGGCTGCAGGACTTTAATGTTGCCCTGTTTTCATTTTGGAGAAAGATCCTGGTGATCCTGATGTGCCTCTGAATGTGTTGTCAAAGGCAGCTGCAGCTCTGTGCTTCCTCTGCTTGCCTGCAAGGCCTGTCTCAGGACAAGAATTTACTGGGAAACAGTGGAGAGTGATGGATCTAACCCTACTGCAACTTTGGACAGCTGAGGCTGACTGCCAGGGTCCTGTTTGCTGGGATGGGGCTGCAGGCACCTGTGCCAGGCAAATGTGCTGCTTTTTCTTGATGCATCCCATGCAGGCAGGGGTACAGCCCTGTGGGGGATCCCTCCCTTACCTTGGGGTGCCGGGGGCTCGTGGTTTTCTCTGGCAGCTCTCCACGGCTGAGTGCACAGGGAACACAGTGTCAGGTAAGAGCATCTCCTCCTGGGAGCCCGAAGGCTCACTCTGGATAAATTGGCAGTATCAGCCCTTGTGTTGCTGAGCAACTCTGCGGGCAGCTGGCAGTGAAGGAGGGGGCTGTGAATCGGGGAAGGATCCACATCTGCTGGCTCTAATCAAGGTTCTGGCCCTGGATGCAGACTGCAGCCTGGTTTGGCCACTTGTCTTAACTCGAGCCCTGGATGAGTGTTCGTAGGGCTGTAGCACTCACAGATTCCATCCAACAGTGTTTGCATTTGTTCCTAATGCTTTGATCATGGTAATAAATCCCAGATCCTTTGGCAGATTGAATCTCACCTGGGAGTCTGTGAGAGCTGTTGACATTGATGGGCTGAGGTGCTCTGCTGTCTCCCAGCTTCCTTCAGCTCTGCAGGATGGTGCCACCTTTCCTCAGCCCATTTTGGGATCATGTCCAAGGAGGTGAGAAGTTTTCCCTCCCTCTGCCTCTTGGACTGCCTGTCCCAGCAGTGCTGGTGCTCTGCTGGCAGGGAGTCCTTGGGCTGCCAAGGAAGAGTGTCCTGGGGTGGGAGTGCTGGTGCTGTGGAGGGGGAGAGGTCACCTGGACATCTCACAGGTGGGCCCTGATGGTGACAAACTGCTCTCCAAGGCTGGAGCCCTTCTACAGTGAAAAAATAACTTTTAAACTTGTCTTGTTTCCCATTTGTCCTGTCTTAGGAAAGATAACACACTCGGGCTTGCTATTCTAAAGCCATTTCTAGCCTTGGGTGCCCCACAGCTTTGGACTTTTAATTATTAAGCTGAAAATCTGGTTCCTCTGAAGGGAGGTTCCCAAACAGAACCAAAGCCTGGCACTGCTGGGCAGTGAAGCTGCCGAAAGGAAAGGGGAGCTTCTCCATGGGTTTGTGAGAATTACACTAACAGAAGCTCACCTGTTACTGCTCTGCCTCTATCAGAAAGGAGCCACTGTGGTGGAAAGAGGCTGGTTCAGACCTTCCCTGGTGAGGGTGAGAGGGGCACTGCGTGTCAGTGCTCACGAGAGAACCCAGCTGTTCCCTGGCCAGCGGTGGGACTCAGCTGGGCACTCTCTTGCTTGTGTGCCCCAAGGTCCCAGGGGCACTTACCCTGCCCCAGGCCTGGGATCAGCAGGTCAGTGAGATCTGCTGCATCCAAAGGATGCTGCAAGGGAAGAGCTGTCGTAAGGGAAGAGCTTGGCAGGACTGGGTGAGAAGTGATGCTTCTGAAATCCAGGCTTGTGGCGCCCAGAGAGCGTCATGGGCTGCAGCCTCCCTGTGGTTTGAAGGTCAGTCACCTTGAGATCTGCCCGTGCTGATTCTCACTAGCGGGGCTGGGGCTGTCCTGGCCAGTGGTTCACCTCCCAAATCTGCTGTCTCAGCACTATCTGCAAGAAATTCCAGCAGCTTCCACCATAATTTGCCGGTCCCTGAAAATCCTGCATTGGTTTTGCATGTTGTTTCTGAAGGCTGATTTGAATGTTTTTAAGCGTTTTGGCCTCTGGTTTTGTTTGCCACCCACTCCCCTGACCTGCTTTGCAATGTGACTTTCTTCTGCTGGCTACAGCCTGCAGTTCCCCAACATCAGTCTCCATTAGGTGACACCTCTTTACCAACATTTACATGCTCAATGTACAATCAGTTAATTGCTGTCCAATTTCTCACCCACGTGATTTATTACAAGCTCAACCAGTCACAGGTTATAATAATTAATCTGCAAATTGAGCTTGCCTTTAAATTAAGTCATACATTATAGTAGCTGGATGGGTAAATGCCAGCTCTTTGGATTTAGAAGGCAGTGTCACTTCTCCCACCAAAACAAACCATGGTGGCTTTAATGTGGCTTTCAAGTATCCCATAATCCCCAAGCACTGGGAAGCCAAAGCAAGGATTGATCTTGGAGCACTGAGAGCAAAGGGTGAGCTCATTCAATTTATTGGGAGCCATCAGCACCAGAAACCAACTTGCAGTGTGAAGCAGAGCAGCTCATGCGCCAGGCTGAAAACTATCCTAATCCCAAACTTTGCCTCTAATCCCCTGATGTTGGACTTGACTTAAAATAGGTTGAGAAGGAGGGAAAAAGAAGATTTAATTTTTGCTTGTTTTGCAGCTTCCACAGGGCTGCATCTCCCTGATCCAGCTGTGAGAGTCAATAGGTCTCAAATGAGCAATGCTTGGTATAAATTCCTCAGTAAATACCAAATGCCTTTTTGGTTTTCTGCATCTTTTAAGACTTGGGGAGGAAACTACTGTCACGTGGCTGGGTCCATCACTCAAAGAGGACAAAAGCTGCTGGGAACTGAGTGGCGTTGGCAGCTGGAAGTCCGGTGTTTCTGTAAAAACAGCCCTTCCTATGCCTTGTGTGGTTGATCTAAACTTTAAACCTTGAGTACCTTTCCTTTTGTTTGATTTCCCCTCAAGTGAATCCTTTCAGAGATGATTGTTAATCCATCCACATTTGAGCAGGGGGTCCCAGGAGTGTCTGTGGTGCTGAACACTGGCCATACTGGTTCTCTCCCCCGGCAGTCGCACTGTGGTGGGTGTCTCCCCCTTCTCCCTGCAGCTGGGAGCCCAGCTCCCACCCATTCATTCATTAATCCCTTTCATTCTCTGCCCGTTTGTTCACATCCTCTGCAGCGTGGGGAGAAAATTGCAATCGTGAAAACAAATAGGAATTCATCTTCTCTTTGGAAATAAAAGCTGGTCCGTTGAAATACTTTGTTCTCTTTGAGGTTTGCCTGTGTGCAGATGAGGCTGAGGTCTCCTGTAATGGAGTGGAAGCCTCGGTGCTGGGCAGGCACAAAGCAGGGAACCCATCCCTCTTCCTTTGTATCACACTCCCTCCCTGCGCCTCCTGCGCTGAAGGGGATGAGATGTATTTTCCAGGGCAGATAGGTCAGTTTTAATGAGATAGCCCTGTGCTGCTCTGGCCTCCGGTGCCTAAGATTAAAGCAAAGAGATTTGCTGATTAGTTTGGGTTTTTCTGAAGGCCGCAAAGGTGTCGTGTGGCTCCTGCCGTGATGTTTGTTCCAGCCTGTGCTCAGGGGAGGTGCTGGGCTGTGGGTCCATGTGATTGCAAATTTGCCTGCCAGGACAATGACCCTTTTCCTGGCTGTGAGGGAGCCCTGACAGCTCAGGAGCAGCCAGGATCGAAACCCAGGAAGCTGCTCCCCTCCTAGAGGCATGGGAGAGGCTTCTTGGATTCCTGGGAGGAGAAGATGGCAGTGGCATCTGTCTGCTGCCTCATTCCATCTGATCCCTTCTCAAAACTTGTCCTTATGGAGATCATAAGCTTTGCCTGTAACTTTGCTGGAAGAGCAGATTTAATTCCAAACAAAAGAGACTCTGGAGCTCAGCCTGCCCAGCTTCCCACCACAGCTGGGCTGGCTCCCAGTGTGTGTCCATGGCTAAACAGGGTTTTTCTGAGCCAGGTGAGCTGCTGTGACCAGAGCAAGGGTGACTGTGAGCCCAAAGCTCCTGCTCTGTGGTGGGGATGTGGCTCCCTGGGGGCAAGGGACTCTGAGTCAGGCTCCTGGTGTGGGTGGTGGGACAAGGTTTGGGGAACTTGCTTTGTTGCCTGCGTGTGAGTGGAGACACACACAGAAAGTAGAATGATTCTGTTGCAGAAGTGGAATGGAATAAGTCCTCCCAGGCGGGACGTGAACAAGCTATTTAGCTCCTGCAGACCATTAAATGATCCTTAAAATGTAAGTTTCCCAGTTTACAGAGATGTTGAGGTGCTCTGGAAGTGGTTGCTCCCTTCCAAAGTGCCTCAGTTTAAAGCTGAGCAGATCCTTGAATGGCTTCTCCCTGTCTCATACAAGGAGTTTCTTTTCCATCTTGAATAGGCTACATTTCCTGAAAGAAAAGCTTGTGAGAGTAATGAACTCAGGGAAACTGCTTATCTTCCTTTTGAAATAAAAATGCTTTTGGCCTGGAAGCCAAATGATGTCTTGCACTTAGCAAAAAGAACTAAAATATACTCCATCTCACATGTCATCTGCTCACAAAACTGCTCTTGATCAACCTACAAAGCTGGAATTGTTTACTGTGTGACTGACAGGGTTTAGTTAGTATCAGTTTCTGGAGGGCAGTATAGTGAATTAGATCTTGTAAAGTGAGCTCAGGAGTCTTTGCTTTGGATGAGCCTGTTTTACCCTCATCCTGTCCAAGTGAAATAGTGCTGTTACTTCCCTAGGATGCAGCTTGCCTAATAGGATAAGGGATCCTGTTACCCCGTGCTGGCAGTCCTTCACTGCCTCTCTGGCTGCCTTCATCCTCCAGTGTACTTGGAAAACTGGATGATTTTGCCTGCCAGTCTGGGAACAGTTTGTCTGCCATAGTGCCAGAGAGGGAAGACCTTCAGAACCCTGCCCCACATCACAGTGATGTGCTGGAGAGTCACCACTGCATGGTGACAGAGCCACTGTGACCCCCAGAGAGGTCATGAGCCACTGCCTGCCTGCACAGCTGCTGGGAAGAGCACTGCTGGCTTTTTCCTTATCCAAAACTTCTTGGGTTTGCTTTTTGCCACTTGAGTTCTCCATAGGCAGAAGTGAGAATCTCCAACTCAATCTGGGTGGGTAAAATGAGCTGTTGTGAGCACCCAGAGCAGGGTCCCTTCTGGAGGATGCAGCACATGGGCCTGGGCTGACCTCAGCAGCAAAAGGCATCCCTGAAGTTGTGCATTGCTCTGCCAGCTGGAGGCTAAAGCTCCTCCAAGCCTCACTGCTCTGCCTGATTCATCCCATTGGACTCTGTGTCTTGCTCCTGTTCCTCACCTCCGCTTAAGGCAACAGCTCCCTGCTCTGCAACCATGGCCAGTAAATCAGGGGGAAAGTGCCATTTCATGTTTAGAAAACACTGGCTGCACTAAAAATACCTCTGTCCCTGCGACCCAGATGGTGAACGGAGGAGCTGCGGGCTGCAGGGGCCCAGCAGGCTGCCAGGGTGGGCGTGCATCAGTGCTGGGTCCTGTGCCAGGCTTGGGGCCCGTGGATGGCTGGTGACTCACACCTGAGTCATGAGGCTTCTGGCTGCAGGGAAGTGTTCCCCCCCATTTGGAGCACGGAGAGAGGACTGAATTGAACCTTAAATTTCAAATCATTTGGGTGCCCTTCCACAGAGGTCTCAGCAGGTGCTGCTGAAAGGTCCAACATCCTTCTTGTGTGGCTGCTCAACAAACTAGGGACTGGCCTGGGTTGGGTTCAGCATGTGCTAATTAATATTTAGCTTTAATATTTAGCTTTGTGTAGTACACAAATGCAGCTCTCTTACCTAATCCTTAATGCAGGATGACCTGGTCCTGCTCAGCTGTGAAGAACTTTCCAGTTTTGCAGCTCTTTAAGGATAAAGAACATGAAAGGTTGAGCTTTAATTGTGCCTTTAAGTGAATTTAAGTCTCTTGAAAAAGCTGCTGGTTGAAGTAGAGATTTGGGAGGATGAAGTGGCTTGCTGCAGGGACAGCTGGTTTGGCAGGCTGGGGCATAGGGTGTCTACAGAGAGATCAGAGCTTGTTGCCTTCTTGCAATGTTAAAATTGGATGAGGAGCTACAGCTGGGCAGGGTCTTTATTTCAGCTGGAAGGCTGAAATAGCTGCTGAGGCCATCTCCCTCCTCCACTGGTCTGCAGCAGCACTGGCAGGCTGCTTCTCCTCCCCCAGTCTAACTCACAAGAGAAATTAATTTCTGGAGCTGTTGCTTGCTATTTCTTCTGAAAAGTGGAGAAATGCTAATGGGAAAATACAACATTTCCCCTCACCTGTCCTCTTAATTTTGAGTTAAAATGCATCCAGGCTCCTGGGAGGAAGAGCCTCTGCTGTGGTAGTCTGTCTTGGTATTTAATTTAATGCAATTTCATGGCCTGTCTCCAAAGGTCTTATTAACAAGGTGGGTGTGAATTCAGTGTGAAGGCACTCGAGCAGCACTGCCTCCAGCAGCAGTGTGCGTGGCCATGTGGTCCTAGTCCTGGTCTAACTGTCTGGTTTGATTTTTAGCTGCTGCTGCCTTGTTCTTCAGAGGCAGCTTCTCTCTTGAGGTGGAGGAAATTATACGAGATCCTGGGGAGAGATTTGTCATGCCCAGCACATACCCCACTGATGCTGAACCTGTTATGGCAGAGTCGAATTGCCAGAGGGTTAAAATCCCATCACACCAAGCACCAAGAGTCAAGGAAAAGAGCCCAAAATGACTGGTGGTTATAGGGTGGTGAGTGGGTGGGAGAGACCCCACAGGCACTGTCTGGGGATCTGGAGAGCTGGGAGCCTGCTGACATTTATCCTTGTAGCCCCTGAAAGGCTGATTTCCTGCACTGTGAGGGAGAGCTGTGGAGGAAGAAGGATGCTGCCTGTGTTATTGGGTTGTAGCTGGTGTCAAGGCTGATGTTCCTGAATCCTTGGGGCCTGCAGCACTGCAGGCATTCACTGGAACAAGTCATGTATTGATACTCCAGTCATGCCCAAAATGCCAGAACGGGAGATCCGGGATGGGAACTGCTGTGTCTGACACACCAGTAAGAAATAATGATCCTCTGGGCCCCCAGTCTTGGCTGCTTAGGAAAAGGAGAGGATGGAAAAAACAAACCACAGGTGTGTGTATTAAAACTAGCAAATGTGCACAGGCTGCTGTCTTGGGCAGGGTGGGGGTACTTGGCACTGAGGTGAGCTTGCACAGCCCTTCTTGGGAGCTGAGCTGCCTCTCAGTCAGGGAAGAAGAGCCCTGGCTTGCTGAGTGGATGCACAGAGGGTGTCATTGGCAGAGGATCCAGAGCCAGGCTGGGGAACAGCTCAGCTGTGGGCTGGAGGTGTGTGGGAAGCAGCGTGAGCAAACCCCAGCATCTCACAGCTGTGTTTGTTAAATCCAACAGAAATGCCCCTTTGCTGCCCTGGCTTTGTGTGAAGCCCCAGCTTCTGGAAAGAGCTAAAAATTGATAAGAGCATCCAAAGGGGGCTTTATTCTCTCCTGTAATGACTCACTAGTGCAGCCATGGGTTGCTGTGTGCTGCTCTGCCTAAAAGGATGGTTAATATGCTCTGTGCAGGCACTGCTAGTTTGCATCCCTTCCCCACTTTGTTATTGATGTAACTGCACCCAGCTGCAAATTAATTGGGACTTCATTGTCCCAGAGCAAATTGCTTGCAGATGTATCATAAATTCGAAGACAGTGAACTAGACTGGGGTGGTGCTGGGTGTGCTCTACATCACTCTGCATCAAACTGATTGACAGTGGTGGGAGGGAGGTGTGCTCCACAGCAAAGTTATCCCAGCCCTGGGTGCCTACAGCCTTGCTCAGGGAGCCTGAGAGGAAGTAAAAATAGGAAGAGGGTGGTGCTGGCTAAGCTTCGAAATGAACATCTCTTTGTGGAAGTATCTTAATGTTGTTTGTCATCTTCTTCTGCTGCACTGGGGTCTGTGGTGCTGAGGTGCCGTGGGTCAGGGTGAATCTGGGAGTGATCCCTGTTCCCTGTGGGAGCGAGGGTCTCGCTGTGCCTGGGCTGGCAGTGCTCTGACCTGCACGTGCAGTCTGGTTCTGGAGCTGGTTTATCTTCACCCAGCACAAGCACAGCATGAGTGAAGTATTCCCTCTTTTCACAGCATCGACGACAGCATATCAACGATCTCAAATTAATGATATGTTGAAAGCTCGAGGCTAAGGCAGCAGGAATTAATATCCTTGAGACCTGTCTAGTTCTGCCTCTTCTGACACCTCCTAATTTTCCATGTAAATTGGCTTATGGATCTCTGGCTCCAAGGCTGTGTTGTGTGCTGGGGGAGTCTGGCGTGTCTGCTAAGAAATTATCCGCAGTAATGGTAGGGTTATAATTGTGCTGTAGCTATTCAGATCTGCCTCCCCTGTGTGGACGCCCTTGCTGTGACTATCTGAATAATCACTGCATTTAGAGCAGTTTCGCATGCTTTTCAGGTTTGTTAAATACTCCGTGCCTGCGTGTGATGGGCCTGTGTGTGCACTGTTGGGCTCATAGTAAAACATCGAGTTTAATCCTTCTCTTCTATTGACCCAACCGTGCGTGAACAGCAGGGACAGTTCTTACGTACACACCTAGAAGAATAGAATAAGCCCAGGCTTCAGCTTATCCAAGGAAAGTAAATAAACCCAGAATTTTGGAGGAAGTAAATAAAGGTGTGAGCACAGCTGCAGGCAAATCCATTCAAAAGGTATCGATTTGCTCCATTCTGGATCTGTTACTGTACACCAGAACAGGCTGAAATCTGTTTCTGACTTCACAGAAAACTGAATGTGGGAGTTGATTTTTTAAAACTAATGTTGCAATAGGGGCAAAAAGCTGTACAAGTCATTTGTTCAGCGGAAATTAATTCAGCTCTTAAATTAAAAAAGGTTTATTGACTGGTGTGTTTTAAGTGCTGATGATTTGAGGACTGTGTAGCACAATGAGAACTTGTCTCTCCACACAATGTAATAAATAAAAACAAGGTATGTTGTTATATAGAGAGCCAGAGTCCCTTTTTGCTATGGGTTTGCAATTGGAAAATTCTCTCAATTTGCACACTGCAGTGCCACTTACTTTTGAGGCCCAAGCTGAAGATGGGAACCATAGAAACCTCAATAATAAATCCCCAGAAGAAAAGAGAGCTTTGCCGAAATAATGTCTCTGCTTGACCCTGAGGGATGGTTATGGAAACAAACCTGTGGGAAGCTGGAGGCACAGCCAGGTGTGTGCCAGCCCTCGGTGGATGCTCAGGGGATGCAGCTGTCCCTTTCTCAGGTTCAACCAAAAAAGGCTGGTAACTGCTTTTAGGTAGATGCGTTTGAGGGCAGGGACCTTTCCTAAGTCCAGGACAGACAATGAAGTTTTCATTCAGTTCAAGCACCCAACTTCTGCAGTATGTCAGCAGAGATGCCCTAAGCACCAGCTTCACTCTGACCAGTTAGAGCATTTTTGTCTGTCAGGGAGGAAATGAAAATGTGCAGACCAGAAACTCTTAGAGGCCCAGGAAGGATGTTCCACTCCTATGCTAGATGGTTGTGTTGCCAGCCTCCCCTTGCTGACACTTTGTGCTTTGTTGGGTTTATTTTGCTGTGCGGGGTTTTGGCAGCAGCATGGCCAGGGAACGCCCGGGGGGGAACCTGAACCGGTGCTGAAACCCCCGTACCAGTTGAACTGAAGAATTATAAACAGCTGAAATCAACTGTCCTGACAGAGCCACCAACAAGGCAAATAAGAGTGTGATAGATTTTGGTAAAACTTGCCTCTGGTTTTAAACAGCTCAATAATTCTATTCTCGGAGTGTGCTTGAAAGGCTTGGAATTGACTTTGAGGGTTTTTATTTTCTTCCCTAAGAGAGTGTAGCAGGAGCTAACTTCTGGAGGGGGTATATTTAAAAAGAAGAAACCAAACAAATTCTTTCTTTCATAAAGAGAAAGAAGATTGTTTCTCTTTGGTTACTCTTCCCTCAGTGCTGAAATTGTCTTGCTCTCTGAGTGTCCAGTGCCCATCGCTCCTTCTGGAGCTTAAAACAATCCTGCAGGGGTGCTGCTCACTTCTCTTGACTATTTCCACTCCCCAAGTGACACAAACAGTGCTGACTGGTCTCTTTGCCAAGTCCTTAGGTCTTCCCTGCATCTGTTTTCCTTCCCACTGCCTGTATCATCACCGTTGGTCATGGATCTTGTTTAAAGATGTCTCACTCCCAGTTATTTGATGGAAACTGTCCAACTTTTTCCAGCTGACATAGCCAGGTCCCAGCTCTTGTCCCCTCGCTGCTGTCAGTGCTATCCCAGATTCCTCCTGTGCAGGGTTTACAAGCCAAACCCAGTTTGGGTAACACAGCCCTTTTCTAGATCCTCATCAAGGTGTGAGGAAGGAGCAGACTAAAGGAACTGTGGAATTTGCTTAAAACTTGATATCCTCAGAAGTTATCCCATTCCTCTTTAAAAAGAGGATTAAACACTCCCGGAAAACACAGCTGTCAGATCTAGGTATCCCAGCTGCTGGAATCTGTTTTCTGTGAGCAGTTCTGTACATCAGCTGCATGCCACCCTGTCTTGTACTCATCTGAAGCGGCACTCACTGCTGGGCCATCTCCCCCAGCCCATGGGATGTATCTGAGATCTTTGCAGCCTTTGAAATAAGCATATTTTCAAGAATTAGGACCATGAGGTGATTTAGGGAGATTAGAGGAATGGAGGTTATGTGCTGTCTTTAACATATCAAGGCTCAGCTGCTCTGCCTGGGCCCTGGTGCTGCAGCTCCTCAGCAGCTTTGGTCTGTCACTGGTGGCTTTGTCTTTTCTTGAGCCACCCACTGCTCTCTCCTGGTTTCCTTTCCTCTACTAAAGGGCAGTCAAGATAAGCAGTTGCTTTTCTCAGCAGTACTGTAGATTTTATCTGAGACAACAGCCTACACTTTCCAAGGATAAAATGATCCTCATTATTCTCCTGTCTCCAGCCTTCATCTGAGGTTTGGGTCATAAATACTTGTAAAACATCTGAAATTTTTAGACTCAGGAACTAGAGGACAGCAACATGTCAGCTTTCTTTCTTAGCAGCTCATTTTGGTGGTGAAATCAGAGCCCTGAGATGTCAAACTCCACTCTTAGGCAGCCAGAGGAGGCTTTTGGCATGACTCAGACCTTGTTTTGCTTGGGTTTTCTCTAATCCCATGTCATTAATTTCAGAGGAAGCAGTGGTGAGTGAGAGGAGGCTCTGGATTTCCTCCCGTGGCCAAGGGACCAGAGGGGTCTGAGGCTGCCCGTGCCCCTGGCCCCTTTCCTTGTGCCATCGTGGACTGGGCAGTGCTGCCAATGCCTCCTGGATGCACATGTGCAGGGTGCCATCCCTTTTTGGGACAGGTACCCACACCCCTTGGGAAGGGTGGTTTGGTCTCAGAGCATGTTCAAGGCAGGTTCCCTGGTTAACTGTTGTTGTAGGTGTGAGGGTGAGTTTGGAGATAAAATAAAGGGGTCTCCAGCATGTTTAGGTCTTTATGATGTTCTTCTTCTGAGAAATAACTATCCAGCTCAGCCTCTTCTTCCATCCTGTACCCTTCAGAGCACCAGGAGATCTGGTAGGACCAAAGGGAAAGGCAGAACCTGACTGTACTCAGCACAGCCCTTTTCCCAACTGCACACAAAGCTGGTCCGCTCCTCTTCCCACTAAAGCCAGCAGTAATTAGATGTGCTGTGCCAATATAATGAACAGTAAGGCTGGATTTGCTGGGTAAAGCCTCCCTCAGCACACAGGAGACATCTTAATTAGCCTTATTGGGCCACTACACGATTCAGGGTTGATGGGGAGATGCTGGAATGTTGTTTCTCTTTTTTCCCTTTTACCCTGAGAGTGTCAGGAAAAGAGGGGGGAGGTTTCATTAAAATCCTCCCAAGAAAGACACATGATTTATTCCTCACGGAACAATCGATGTTTCCCATGCTGCAGAAAGGCTGAATATTAATTACAGCAAATGAGCCCCTTCTTATTGAGCTGCCAGTGTTTGTTCTTAGACCTGAGCCCCCCAGTACTGACTGGGGGCTGTGCCTGGCACAGCCTGGGAGCAAACGTTCATGTGCTTTCTTCAGTGGCAGCAGTTGGCTGAGGAAAAATATCTGGATCTGAATGAAAGCAAAGGACTTGTTCTCACTCTGCGAGGTGACATTTTACTCTTTTCTTTTTCTTCTCATATAGTTTCTGTGTTGATAACATGATAAATGTACAAGTCCAGAGCACTTGAAGGTCTAAGCGGAAATCCTAGTTGGAATCTAGGTAGTTGTAATGAGTTGACCTTTAAGAAAAAAACATAAATGGGAGGGAGTTAAGCCCCCAGAATGTTTTGTGCAAGTTGAAATCTGAAGTCTTAATTCATGAGCAGACAGGAAGGAGGACAGGAAGCCCTGATGTGAACGGTCTGCTCCTTTCACAATCTCTTTCAATTTCATGGTGGAAGGGACCTGGCTGCTGGAGAAGGTGCATCTCCAAGAGCAAAGATCCTAAGGGAGTAAGTCAATAAGAACTTCTAGAAACTCTCATCAGTGATAACTTCACCCACTGTTTCCATCTCTCTGCTTATCCCTGTCGAGTTCTCTGTGCCGAAATGTGCGTGAAAATGTTAGAATTTGGCTTTCTGTGTTCAAGCCCCATGCTAGAAGGGGTAGAGGATTGGACCCTGGAGTAGGATGTGGGTGTGAGAAGTCCTACTCCTGGGTGAGGCAGGAGTCTTCCCTGCTGTGGCTGCCTAAGAAGAGCTCTGCTCTCTCCCCTGAAGTGTCTGGTGGAGCAGGGAACGGCAGCCCGGTGTTTCCAAGGTGCCGTGCTTACAGAGCATGTGTAGGAAGATACTTGTAAGAGCTCCTCCAGACTTAGCAAAGGCAACTGAATAGTAACTAAACACCAGAATAATTAAAATGATGTCACTGACTCTCAGGCTGCCTACTCTGCAAGTGGAAACCTGCAGGGGACACAACAGCACAGGTTGGAGGGAAGGGCTGACTCATCCGTTAACTCAGTTTTAAGTGGAAGAAATAAGGTTTAAAGCTTAAACAGTGACACGCTCAGGTTTTGGTTTTACTGAAGCTTGGAAAAATCATTGCCCCAAATGCATTTCCATGGATCCAGACCCAGCAGATCCTATTGCCAGGCAGTGCTGGATGATGATGCAGTTGGTACTCGGGGTAGGGTCTGCTCCCTGGTGTGCTAAAAACCCCTGGCGTAACGGGCAGAACCTGGCTCTCATTTCCAAAGGTCTAACCCTGTGTGGACCTGCAGGATGGGAAGAACCTGGCTCTCATTTCTGAAAGACTGACCCTGTGTGGACCTGCAGGATGAGGCCTTGAGCCTTCAGTGGTGCTTGTGCTGTTCACTGCTGTGTAGGGGGAGGGCAAGGCTGATGCAGTGACTTGGCTTTGGAGGAGCAGAGGAGGGAGGGCTGTCTGCAAAGGCTGAACCCCAGGAAATGTGGACCTGACTCCAGCAGTGTTTAGAGGTGGTGAAAGGTACTGAGGTGACACCGTGATGGCTTTTCTGATATGCCTGTCCTCAGCGTGTCCAGAAGTACCTCTGGAAGCACCACTCTGCACCGCCACGTCTCATGCTGAAGCCACTTCTCGAGGGTGACTTCGCAGTTGTTGAAGCCCAGCTCTACCCTTTGAGGGGAACCAGTGCTGCTGCTCTCCCTGAGCCAGAGTGGGACATCAGGAGTGGTGCTTTCCATAGCCACCAGCCCTACTGGTAGAAAGATATGAGAGGAATGATTATTTGTCCTATACCATCATAGGAGCTGTTTCCCAGAGGGGATATGGATAGGGACAAAGGCTCTCTATCCTCTCCCATGCCCCTCTGCAATTGTGATCTACATCTCCTAGCAAAGTTTTTTCCTCAGTGGTGCAGTGAGTTCCCTGTTCAAATGCTGCCCTGTAAATGCAGATTCTGGAGACTGAAGGGGCTGTGGATGAGATGGGGGCTGTAGACGAGACATCCTTCCCCCTTTACTTCTCTCCCGTGGGTGTGTTTCCTTTTTGCTGCCTCTCCCCAGCCCCACAGCAGGGATGGAGCCAGTGGAAAGGCCGCTGGGGGGGTTTGGCTGTGCTGCTTTGCTAACGGGAGGTGAGCAGGGAAGGGCATTGCTGTGTGGTCCCTGCATCTGGCAGGAGCATTTAGGAGAAGCGAGTGGGCTGGGAACGTATCCGTACCTGCCACGTGGCTCCTCTCCCACTGGTGAGTCTCTTGAATGAAATGTGTTCAATTAGCAGCCCAGGAGGGTTGAGGAAACAGGATTAGTCAGGTTCTGGCTGTGTCCCAGGGGCCAGTGAGTCACCCCACCTTTCCCTCCTCCCCACCCTACAGCCTCCATCCGTGTGCTCCAACACGGCTGAAGTTTTCTCCTGGGCCAGGTTTAGCTGTGCAGAGACTTCAGGTGGGGAAGGATGTCCAGGGAAGGATGTTACCAGCTGGGCTCCAGGGACCTCAGCTCCAGGGATGGCTTGGCAGAGCTGTGACTGGGGGAAGGCAGGAGTTTATTTTGCTGCCTGTGGGGACACAGGGAGGTGGAATAGAGGTAACTGAGGAGGGTGAGCTGAGGACTGAATCCTGCCATGACCAGCCAAAGATGGCTTTGTCACTAGTAGGGAAAGTAGGAGAAAAAGTAACTGGACCATCTGCCCTTTTGTGGGAGTTTATCAAGAGCAGAGCTGTGACATGTGGCTTCACTTGCACCTCTGAGGACAATGAGGGGAAGAGGAGGGGCTGGAGAGTGAACCCATCTGTCGCCCTGCTGTCTGACAAGGCAGCTCACAAACACATGGGATAAGTGCTGGCAAAATGAGCAGAGGAAATTTGTCTCCTCAAGCGCAGTAGGCTGTTGATCTGAAAAAACAGATTGAATAGTTTTTCTATCACCCTTTGGTTTTGGGGGTGTTTTTCCCCTGGTTTTTCAGCTGGATTCCCCTTTGATTTCTCTCAAGATAGAAAATGGGCTGTGTATGGGAAGCAGGGCTGCTGGGAAATGAGCTGCCTTATCTCCGTGCCCTTCTCACGGCGCCTCTCGGGCAGCCCTCGCAGTGCTCCGGGCTCTCCATCCCTGCGCGAGAAGCTGTGCCCTTCCCTACTTTGCAATTCCCTTTATTCAGGCTCTGCCGTTGGTAACCAAGGCACTGAGACAGGAGATCACATAATAAATACAAAGAGCAGAGAGACAAAGAGGTAAAGCTGAACAGAAACCAGAATGTCAATGGACTCGCTGACTGAACAAAGCCAGCTCTGAAAAAGTTGGAAAAGGGATAGGATGTTTGGAGGAGGTCACACCAAGGTGCACAGAGACTGCGCCGCCCCTGGAAGGCCTTGCCTTATCCTCTAGGTAGGGTGACACCTCTGAAGGCATTTGGTCAATAGGTTTGCTCCTAACGACAGGCTTTTGTCCATCTTGCCCTGTGCTTTGGGGTGATTTTGGGAAGCTGACAAAAGTTATATGCTGGCTGTGTTCTTTGCTAGTTTGATTCCTGTCTCTGCCTCTCTTTCCCAGCCTCTCAATACATACTCAGGTGTCCACATCCTTGTCTTCTCAAGGAGTATTTGTCACACTTTTACAGATGTAGATGGAAAGGGAAGGACCCCACAGACAGTATTTAAACATTTGGACAAGGAAACCCCTCCAAGACAGGCAGGAGGAACATGAGGGATTGGAAACCATGAGCCTTTGCAGGGTGGTGGGAAGGGGTACATGCCTCCCCTGGGACACTGGCTAAATGGGAAGCTTTGTCCCTGGTGTTGGGACAAGGTACTTCTCTCCAGTACAGCTTTCCACCTCACACTGATGAGATCTACAGGACTTCAAGCTGGGAAGGTGCTCAAGCTGTGGTCAGCGTTGGACTGGTGTGTTGACTTCAGTGTGATGAGATCTGGGAAAGGTCTGCCCGACAAACGCCCTTTCGAGCGCTGCACCAGTCGGTGCTGGGGTGGCCTCCCGTCTTGGTTAGCCCACTTGCCCCTGTGGTTTTTACCACATGGCTTGGCCACACTGGTCAGATCGACTCACTTCAGATGGGAACAGACTCGTTCAGCCATAAACACCTTTACTGTGTAAGCAAGATAATATCTTCAATGTACAGCTCTCCGAGAGAGCCCTGATAACTCAGCCTGTTTTCACTTCTCCTCCTTTCCTTATGGCTGGCACTAGAGGAAGAAACACCCACCCAGCCGTTACCACCTCCTTTCCCAGAAAAGTGTGCCAGTTCTTCCTTCCCCGCCTCATGGGAGAAAGGTAACACAATAGCTTCCCTTGTCCCGAGGGCAAGTCTGGCTGGCACAGCACACATCCTCCTCGACCTTCGCTCCATCCGAGCCCTTCAGGGAGAGTACTGACCAAAGAGCAAAGCAGCTCCATGAAAAACAGCAGGTGAAAATTTCTGGCAGTTAAAACGGGGCAAAGACTTTCGAGCCATAAAGCTTGAAAGTTCTGCAGGTGTCTGGCTTTGTTGGCCAAGGAAAATCCACAAGATACCCTCAGTCACAGTGTGGATGTGCTGGTTTTGACAGAGCCTGGAAGAAAATACAGAGAGACCCTGTCCTGAGGTTTGTCAGTGACTCAGAAAGCAACGTGCTGCATCAGATGGTGTCAGAGGTGTTGGTGTTGCACACCTGACTGATTCGATCGCCAGAGGTGAGCGAATGGCTGTTTCCTCTCTACAGGGTGTAGGTTGAAGTACTGGCTGTACTTAAATATGCTTACAAGTGTGATGTGGGTGCATTAGGTGCACCTGCAAGTGTGTGTGTGGCTTAGGACATCCTGTGCAGGTGACACAGTTTTGCTATGGAGCTGAGTAAGGGTGAAATTCTGTTCTGGGCATATCGTGGGTGGCTGGTGGTGTGAAACCATAAACGTGGGATAAGAAATTCCTTTGGACTGTTTGATGTTTTTAATTCTTTAAATTAAATCCATCTACAGTAACCAGTCCCTCCATGTCTGACAAAGTGTTGAACAATGCCTGCGTGGTCCCTGTGGAGCCTGGCACAGGCTGTCGGTGTAATCCCTGCTTTGAGCTGATCTCTGCTGTCTTTTCTCTACTTTATAATGAGCAGAGTTATTTCCTAACCTCCGACTGTTAAAGCCGCATATACAACACACAGACATTTAATTTTCCCTCTTTTAACTTTGTGTAAAGCATTTGTTATTTTTGAGGAAGCTGCATAAGCAACTCTGCTTCCCCAGAGCTGCTTTTTCACAGCTTCTCGCTCCACAGATCTCTGCACATTGTGATTTTTAGTCCTGTTTAAAACCCTTTGCCGGAGGTTCCCCAATGGCCATGCAGACTGTGAGGCACAAGAGCAGCATGAAGAACTAGCACTGTGAAAATCTGCTCATTGGCATGAAAAGCCACAAAGCTGGTGTTAGCAGCAATAGTTTTGAGAATTCTTTGCAGTCCCTCGAAGCAGTGTGATTATGTGTCTGATTTTGCTTGAAATATTTAGGATTAGCATCAAAATGAGCCAGTTCTTGAAATGTTTTGGTTGCCAAACAATACAGCCCACTGGAAGCAGATGGGGCTGGAGTGAAAGGCCAAGCGACAGGGCTGGGTGAGACTTCTGTCCCCAGGATCTCTCTGCTGTGTGCTTCTACGATATCAGCACAGCCAGCAAAGTCTGCAGATTACTTATTTAAAAAAATAAATATATGACATTGTGGTTCAAAGGTTCATGTTTTGAATGAAGAAGCTCTATGTTGACAAGCTGCTTAGGAACCCTGGTCGGGCCAAGAGGTGAGGAATGGTTGGGCAGTGTTAACAGAGGTTTTACTCTTCCAGGTTGAATATTCCCCCTGGAAATCCTCTTTTTGTCCTTTCTCTCTTTTCTATTCGTCCTATTCGGGGGCCCAGTGGTGGCAGAGTCCTCCTGTGCAGGATGAAAAGCGGCAGCACACAGCATCTCATAGGCTGAGAGCAGTGCAGGAGCAGAGCAATGGAAAAGAGAGGCACCTGGACTCTTGGAGCTGGAGGTTTGTAGTCCATAGGCTTCTCCAAGAGCTGCCTGCAGCTGCTGCTCCTCCATCAACTCACAGATCCAAAGGCTTTCTGCTGCCCTCCCTTCAGAGCGCCCTAGTGAACAGCCACAGTCACCGGCAGCGAGCGTGGGGAAAAGTCCTCCAGAAACTGAGTCTGCTGGGTGGATTCTGGCGCCAGCTTCAGGCACACGCTGGCCTCTGTCATGCTGTTGTTGTTGGCAGAGCTGCTGTTGCGACAGGGCTCTTTGGCAGGGCGAATGGCCACCAAGAGCTGGCGCTTGAAGGTCTCGCTGAGGGCAATGTAGAGGAAGGGGTTGAGGCAGCTGTTGGCGTAGCCCAAGCTGATGGCAAAGTTGTAGGCGTAAAAGAAGGCCATGGATGGGGTGTCGATGCCCAGGTGAACCAGCTGGAGGATGTAGAAGGGAGCCCAGCAAATAAAGAAAGCGGAACAGATGGCGACTGCCATGCGGGTGACCTTCTTCGTACGCACCCGGAGACTCCTCTGGGGCAGCGGGACCACGGTGGTGGCCATGTGCTGGAGGATCTTAAAATAGACCACGCAGATGATGACCAAGGGCACAGCAAAGGCCAGCATGAACTGGTAGAGGGTGAACCAGTAGATGTCGGTCTCTGGGTTGGGGAGCAGGAGAGCGCAGCGCACAGTCCCGTCCTCCAGGGGCATGAGGCCTGCGTACATCCACACGGGAATGATGGTCAGGAAGGACAGGAGCCACACCAGGCAGATGACGAGAGCCGCGACACACGGCGTGCGAACATAGGTGGATTTGAGGGGGTAGACGGTGGCCAGGTAACGGTCCAGTGTCATCACTGTGAGGATGTTGGTGCTGGTGATCTGGCTGTTTGTGTCCAGGGCGGTGATGATGGTGCACAGGGGAGCTCCAAAGTACCACGAGCCATTGCCTAAGAGCTGGTGGATGAGGAAGGGCATGCCCAAGAGGAAGAGGAGGTCCACGATGGAGAGATTGAAGATGAAAATATCGGGCACAGTCTGTTTGCATCTCAGCTTCTTCTTCTTGACGATTGTGTAGATCACAATGAGGTTCCCCACGATGCCCAGGAAGCAGATGATGCTGAAGAGACTGGGCATGATCACGTTGGTGTGTGGTGCTGGCTTCTCTGCTACTGCCAAAACAAACCAAAGCAGTGAGTGCAACCCAGAGACAACCTCTTTACAACTCGGAGTGCTTGCCCCGTCCTGCAGATGGACCCATCCCCATCAAAGACATAGCTTGGAATGATTCTTAATACCCTTTGCAGCACTTGGAGAGGCTTAGCTGGGGATTTGGCACTTCCTTCTCTGCCTCTCAGTACATGCAGCGTGCCACCCAAACCTGGCTATGTGTAGGCATCTGTCCTCAGCTCTCCTAATGTGCTTCTGTCCTGCTCTGCAACTCCCCAGCCATTTTTTGAGGGACTAACCTCTGGCTGGTGTGCCTCTGCAGCACCTGACAGAGTTGAGAGTAACTTTTATTCCATGGAGTGAAGTGGTTTTAGCTGTTTTTGAGGGGAGTGGGTGAGGCAGCTTGTGCTTCACACACTGGAGAAGTAAAGACTTACTGTGGGTGCCGAAATCTGGATAAAGTCAATGCTCAAGCTGCTGTCAGAAAGCTTCAGTTCATCTGTTGGGTAGTTTATCTGTTGTATGGTATGAGACACAGAGTTCATTGACCATGCAGGCACATAGCTCATGCTTATCTGTATTGTGAGATCTGGGACTGTGCCCTGGCTGTTCCCCCATTTTCTTGTCAAGGTTAGGCCAGAGAACATTCCCTTTTCTGTCTTCCTTCCCTGCCTCTCTCCCTTTCTCTAGTTTCTTTCCTACAAAGAAATCCAAGTGTGTGGCCAGACAGGGCTTGGGAGTATGTTTCAGAGAGGCCCTTCAACAGGGATTGTCCTAAGAGAAAAACAGCTTAAAGCTGCTGTCTTTGAGTTCTAGATGTGGGTGTATTTCCAAAATTCTTGCCTGATAACACTTAGCTTATCCATGCCAATGCTTGACTGTTGCTCTTTTGGGTGGGAGGCCCAGACATAACCAAATTCCCATTGGCCTTGTCCCTCACCTGGGTGTAAAATCACCTTTTTGTGGCTTTTGAAGCCACAAGCTCTTGGGCACAGGAGGTGGTGTCGAATGCAGTGATGGTGGTGCTCTCTGTTCTGCCGGGTTCCTGTGCACTGGAGTCTAAAATAACCCTTCTTAGCTGAGGCAAATCTCATTCCATCTCATTACTCCTCTCCTATGGGACCTGGCTCAGTTTTTTTCTAGGAAAATATTTTGTGTGAGTTATTTATGTGGCTGTTACAAGGACTGTACGTGACAGCCCCTCAGCCTAGGCTGCCTTTCATTGAATTGCAGATGATTCAATGTGCTGTTAATTGGAAATGCTTTCAGTCACTGAACTGTTCCATCTCCTTAGCAGCAGAAGTGGGGAAGCCTCCTCCAACAGAACCTAGGGAAATCTTGAAAATGAGATTAAGTGAAATAACAGATACTTACAGGTGTAGTCTTTGCCAAAGCGGTGTCTGTTTGCTGAAGTGGTATTTGCTGATTTTGACCTCATGAATTCTTGAGTACAAACTTCTCCACATTTACTTCGGTGTGACAGAGAAGTTTGATGGAATTGGCAAGATAACTGGGGCTACACTGCTGGCCTGTGCCTGGAAATGTGCGTGCCATATTTCAGTGCTCTTAGAAGTGGGCTGTGATGAGCTGCCACTGGCTCAGTCCTTCTGACATTAGGAAGCAGCCAGCTTAGGCATAAACAAGTCCAAGGCCGATGCTAGAACTCAGTAAAGCAGTTCCTGCACCATTTTGTTGGGAAGCCTCTCTGCAGGTGTCAGAAAGCAGCCAGTGAGGCAGCACAGGAGAACTGGCAGGGGCCTGAAGGTGGAAGCCAGGCTTGGCTGATAAGATAAAAAATCCTTGTCCAGACCATTTGTGGGGGTTTAAGCAGTCCCTATTCCTCCTGGTGACTCATTAATGCAAGGAAACGTCCCCTGTTATGTGATTTTTAGTAGATAACCTACAGCCATCAGCACCCTGTTGAAACCTGACACTCTTGAGCATCCAAACAGATCTCAAGGCTCCTTAATCCTGGAAGATGATGACTCTGGTCCTGCTGTTCTGCATGTAGCTGTTATGAGTTCTGATCTCCTTTCTTTTAACCACAAACTTTATGAGTGTGGTGGGAAAGGATTGTTTGAGTGAAACATGAATGCCACATGGTTAGCTGTAAACTGGGACAAAACGTCCCTTTCCTGCTGTATAATGGACACAGCGCTCATGGTGATTCCGTAACATTTGGAATGAGCTCAGCTGGCCTCAGAGCAGGATGTGAGCACGCCCAAAGGCTTTCTGTGAGAGGTGGTCTGTGCAGTGCTGTAGCATCTGTCCTGCTGATGGTGTCTGCACAAGCAGGACTTGCAAGAATTATCAGCGGCACTAATTTGAAGCTGTAGTTCATGTGTGTTTTATAGGCTGGAGTCAGAAGAGCACATCTATCAAATACTTGAAAGTTCTGTCTTTCCTGAGGTCTCTTTCATCTTGAGACATCATTGAATCTGAATTTTCAGTGCTGCTTTTGTGCATATCCAAGTGAATATATTTTGTATTGAAGCAGCTACTTCAGGCATTGATTTCTCCTTACTTGTAGGTCTGTGGCTGCCCTGATGGTTTTTCTGAAAGTCCCAAAGGGGCTGCACTATGTGGACTGAATGAGGACCGGGCTAATTTTTTTTCTCTAAGGTGGTTGTCGTTCTAAGCCATACCCTGATATGTAAGAGACTTCATCTTCACCACATTTCAGAAGGAAGTACCTCAGGCACACCTTTGGTTTCTAAAGGACTGTGCAGGTGCAGAGAGAGTCAAAGACTACATATAAACCACCTTCTGTTGAAGAGTTTCACCAACTCGCACCGTTGAGAACTGTCTTGCCTGACCCTAAACTACTGATTTGAAAACAGAGTAGTGTGGAGAAAACGGGAGACTGGTGAGGATCTCCACATCCCTCTCCAGCGCTATCTCATCTTCTCTGTGCTTCCCTCCCTGTCTAGCCGGGCTGGTTCCTCCCTTCCCAGCAGCCAGGACCTGCGGGGTGCTGGAGCTGTGCCTGGCAGCCAACAGGTAGCGTCTGGCTCCGAGCCGCCGTGGCCAGCGGCGGGCTCGGGCTCTGGTTCAGCGCTGTGCGGTGCCCGGGAGGGGTCCCGCACCCCCGGGGGACTCAGCCCGTCCCGCCGCCCGCCCGGCGCTGTCCGGCCGCGGGTGCTGAAGGCGGCACGGCCCGGGTGGGGTGCGGGGGGTCCCCGCCCCAGCGCCCCCATCACCGCCAGCCCCGCCGAGCCCCGGCCCGCGCAGCCCCGCTCACCTGAGCCGTTCCGAGCCTCCGGCGCCGAGAAGTTGCGGGAAGAGTTGCCGGGGGCCATGGCAGCGAGTGCCGGGACCAGGGACGGAGAAAGTTGGGCGAGTCCCCTCGGCGGCTCCGCGGTGGGACGGGCTGGGCCCCCGCGCTTTCCCGGCGGGATGCGGGAGGAGGGAGCCCTCCCACAGCCGGCGAGCAGCGGCTGAGGCTCGGCTGCGCTCGGTTCCGCTCCCGCCCCGCCGAGCCCGGAGCAGGTTCTGACATCAAGGAGCAGCTGACTCGGGCAGACACGCCGGGGGCGAGCATCCCTGGCCGCCGCCGGTGGGAGGGAACGCGGGTGCGGAGCGGAGCCGACACGGGGGCTGGGCAGTGCCCCCTCACATCGCACCCCGAGGGGATGGCGGGGATCTGCGCCCTCCCGGCCACAGCCAGCCTGCGCTCGACGGCGTCAGGAGTATCGGATTTTTGCCTTTTAAGTAGCTCTGATCTGCCTTCAGTGTGTATTTTTCTCTCTTTACAGACACATGCACTTTTCGTCCCCGAGTCATAAGCACAGCCCCAGTGGGGCTGAAGGATGTTAAGGAAGCAAATTACCCACTGAAAACTGTTGCTTTGACCCTCTGACCGCTCTAACTTCAATTCTAAGCAGAGACATTTTACTTGTAATTAATTCTCTGCTGTTTTCTGCTGTTCTGCTTCTTGCCACAGCTCATTTGCTTCCTAGCTCCAGAAATTAGCTCTATTGCTAGCTCAGATTTTATTTGTCTTCTATTTGCCTTAAAAATACTAGGCAAGGACTCCCTTGGGTTTTGAGAAGCTGTTTTACTCTTTTTCTTTGCCTTGCCAGCGCAGTAGCCTGTTCTTTTCCGTGGCTTTGCGCTGATGATTTTGTTGTTCTCCTGGCCATTGTTTATACATGAGATGGGTTCCTCCATTACAGTTTGATAAATCACATGTTACCAAGGCAAACGGATCGTTCTGTACCTCGGAGCACTTCCTGCACTGAAAAAGCATGATGTCGTGTCAGAAGCCTCTGAGAAATCCGGCAGCAACAGGCAGAGTTTTCTCCGTGGCAGAGCACAGTGCAGGGGATTGGGTTTGCTTTATAAAAACTATGTATATCTGTCTGGAAATCACCCTTGCTTCCGTCTCTTTCTCTCTGTAGTTCCAAAGGCTGGCAGCAGCTGTAGGAGACATTTTTTGGAGCTTCATAAGTCTGTAGGAATCAATCTGTACCAGTAAAAGGGAGGCCCAGCACACACAGAGCAGAAATCCCAGCATGGGCTGTCAGCCACATTTGGCAGCAGCATTTTCAGTATGGGCCATTTTTGTGTAACCCAAAGGAGTTCATCATTATTAGGTTGTTCTCTAGTGGACCAGCAGCGGACAGAAACCTGGAGCACATTTTGCCCTGGCATTGCAGCTCTTTGAAATCAGAGACAGGCTGAGGCCAATTTGTCTGCTCTGCTGTAAGGTTTTGTTTGAGTCTCTGGAGTTGCCTCAGTCAGTGATTTGCCTGTGAGTTTTTTTCTGTGTCAGGTATCTGTGGTATCTAAGTTTTGAACATGTACAACTTGTGGAAAAGTGGCGTTTCTCAGTTAATATTTTCTTTAAAAACTCTTTCCTTCACATCTTGGGTGAATGTTAGTGTTCATCTGTATGAGGTTACTGCTGCAAAGCAAGCAATGGTTTGGGCATGGGCGATGGAGCATTGTGAACAGGGTGCTGTCCTCTGCAGAGAGTGCCTTCAGGTAATTTAGCTTTATTCAGGCTTGAAGTATGGATTGTGAGTGTTTGCATGGGAAACTGGTAGGCAGTTGCTATTCCAAACATTTTCCCTGCATAGACAAGCTCCTACTCACTTTCCCTGGAGAGGAACGAGCTATCTTACAGCTTTCAAAGAAAGAATCTGACATTTAAATGTAGCAGTTGTTCCAAAGCACAACTTTATTTTTAATTTGCAATCTCAACTATTGCTGTTCACTTAGAAAAGCCTCACACATAAGGAAGCTGTAATTCCTTCTTCTCGGCTCTAGAGGCACAAAAAACCCACAGCAGCTCTGTCTCTGATGTGTCACAGCTGACGTGACAAAGCCATGCTCAGCATTTGAGATCTGCCTCACCACCACGGCTGTGTCACTGTTTTATTACTGGGCTTTTATATTTAGGCTTTGACAAGGTTTGTTTTTCCCTTTTTTTGCTCTGTCAATAATCTGTGGAAGTTCTTGCCCCAGGGAGGGACTGGTTTTACAGAGTTTTGCCGAGTTGAAGGGACAGAGAAGGGAGGAATATGAACTGCAGCAACTGGTGCTGCGCAGCCTCTCTGTGCACAGAGCTCGCCGTCGGCGGCAGCAGCAGGCACAGTAATCGGCTCATTATCTGGCTGAGCACTTGAAGACAGCAGCTCTCTGAAGGACTGGTTCTGTGAGTGTTCATCTACTGGAAACTGCAGCAGGGATGAGCTCTCAGGGGACCTTGGGATATAGCCGATGAGTTGTACTAACCACTGCATGTAATTACAAGGAGGATTGAGGCACTAACCCCTTGAAAACACCTTCTAAAAGAGAGATATAGTAATTAACATTTAGGCAGGGAACTGCCATCTCGACAGCCTAATGTAGATAAAAGTGAGGAAATGGAGCTCAGCCCTTGAACATAAAAGAAAGAAAAATTACTTCTTCCTAAAAACTTGGCATCGCCACTGCACTTAGACCATCCTGTCTGCAACGTCGCTGTTATGAAGAAAGATAGTAATCATCCAAAGCTGCTGCTAGGCAAATTTTGCAACCAGGAAATGAATCTAGCTGGTCTAACAGTGGTTTAACCCTGAAAGGCTCTTGCATTTCAGTAATGAGTTATATTTCCTGTGCCTGTCCCAGCTGGAGATCCTGACTTACGCAACGCGAGTGGAACCACATCATCCCGTGGGGCAGAGAGCAGCGCCGGCTTCTGTTACCGTGCTACTGAAACTATTTCCCCAGCTGGTTTGACCAAATAATTTCTCATTAAATGGAGACTTTCTCATTTGCTAAATATTTATTTAGCACCTGGCTGCTGCTCTGATTTGCACTCTGGAGAGAGGAGCCTTCACTAAGAGCCAAGTTGCAAATCCTCCCCACGAACTCACTGCTCTCCTTACTCACAACTCCAGACATACAGAATGGGCCTCTGCATTTTTATTGCTCTCTGTCTGTAATTATATTGATCAAGTAGCCTAATGGGTGAAGTTTTGTCCTTGTAGTGGCCTTAGGGATAGGGATGATCTTACTCAGGATGTGTTAGACATGGTACATCAACCCTCCATACTGGCTGAGTGCTCTTTGTCTGATAGCTGCACATCAGTCTCCCTTCTTTCCAGGCAAGATTGGTAAAGTAGTTTCCAACTGCTGTTCCATTTTACCTCCCTTGATTCTGGAAAGTGGGTCTTTGCCACATAACATTTTCCTTCCCTGTAGATAAGAAGTGATAGCAAACTTAAATAATTTCCCTAAAGCCACATGCTGAGCTTGAAGTAAAAAATTGACAGCAATTCTCTCTACAACAGCCCTGGCTTAGGCAGCATCTTATCCATCTTCCTGCGATGTCTATCTCAGCACAACTTTCGTATCTTCACAGAGGGATATGTACTGAATGTAATGATCTGATTAAAAAACTAAACACAGAAAACTCAAATGTTTGGAGGAGTAGGTTTGTGAAGGCAGCTTGGCGGTGACTCAGGTGCTGCTGTCATTGATCCAGATGTGCACAGCTGTATGTATGGTCTGGCAGGTTGGAAAGAAGCTGATGCTGTGTTGGTGCCTGACTTGATTCAGGTCAGTGCTACTGTGTGATCCAGTTCTGCCCTGAGCTGGTATTAATGAACAAGGAGCCTGAGCCATAAGCAAACTCCTGATTTCCCAGCTCCCAGGCTCTGCTTTCTCTTAGACATGAGCATCTCTAATGAAAGCATCAGGTGAATTCCCTTTCTCAGCTGCTCGATAGCCACATGTGGCTTTACAGGAATACTTCAGCTAAATGGTCATCTAAGTTCTCCTGTTATCTGTGCTGGATTTCTAATTAATTAGCACAAAGTGGGCATTTATCTGAAAGCAGATGATGACCTCCTCTCTCCCCGCAGGTTCCTGCCCTTGAAATGAGTTAGGTCCGAGGTGCCTGGCTCATTCCAGTCCCACACTGCTAATTTGAGGTTTTCGCCCTCAGCCTCTGCCTGTCCCACTGCTCTCAGCAAGCCAAAGGCCAGGGCAGCACCTTCTGTGGTTTTGTTTTCATTGCTAAAGGTTAGAGAATCCCAGAGACAAAGGCACAGCAAAAAATAACAAGGGGCTAAGCAGGACTTGCCGTGTGAGAGGCTGGCGGGCTCCGGGGCTGGGTCAGCCGATGTGCTGAGGTCAGGGATGTGGATGTGTGCTTGGTGAAACGGGCAGATCCCATTGGCAGAGATAAGAAGATGCCAGCACATCTTGACGTTGGACAGGAACAGCCAGGAGCCCTCAGGGAGACAAATCCTGCCTCAGGGTATGTATTTGCTGTTAGTCGTGGATTCCCTTTTACAAGAACAGGCATTAGCACAAGGAGGAGGCAGCTGTAACCTGAATTCCTCGTGAGTCTGAACTGGGGGGAAAAAAGTTTTGGCTTGGATCTGTGGCTTGTGGATAACAGTTCATGGAGCTCAAGAGGAGGCAGAGCAGGAGGATTGATGTGGAGGGTTGATGACCAAGAATAGGTGTCTGCCCAACCCAAAATGAGTGCTATGCCATCCTTCTTTTCAATGAGAATTAGGATGTTGTTAAGCTTGGAAATGGAAATTACAGATCCAAGATGAAGCAAAAGGGAAAATCCTGAGAGGTTCAAGTCAGGGAAACGAGATAAACTCCAGTGTCTGGAAAGAGCTGTCACATGAAATTGCAAATCCAAGTGTAAGGATTTATGACAGAGCTAATAAAAAAAGTGGTGTTTTATAACTAGAGACTGCAATCCTGATGCCTGGTTCTGAGAAGGGGCAGAGGGGGAAGAAAGCAGTAATAGTTGATTTTTGAGCTGTGGTGCATTGAACCTACCTGAAGTCCAGTAAAACATTTGATACAGAATGTCACAAGAAATTTTTAGTTCGCAGAAGATGTGAAGAAGCAGAAAACCTGTAAAATTAATAAGGAATTAAATACCAAGTGAGACCAAAGCCTTGTGTTGAGAGGGCTGTTAGCAGTGGTAGCATGGGATGGGAAACCCTCCTGACACGAACCTGCAGGCCTCAGGAAAAGCTCTGCTCACCTCAGCAGCTGGGTCGCTGGAGCAGCCAGATGTTCCTTTCCTCTCCACCTCCCCCCAGGAAAACCAGCCATATGTTCCCTGTGCTGCTGCAGGGCACGGAGGCGTCTGCCGGGGTTGGAGGCAGTGGCTCAGGGCAGTGGAAGAGGTGGGAACCTTTTAAAATGATAATGAAAAAGTAAAATGATGCTCACTTACAAAAACAATAATTGGTAAAGCACTTCGCCTCCTGGGCTGTTCAACACTGAGAGCAGAGGCAGACGCTCCAGCAACAGGAGCCAGCATTTGCTATCAGCTGGGAGTTCATTAGTTGGAAAGATGGGAGAGGAGCAAGACATGGGTTCAGTGTGAGTTCCCTGTTTAACATGACTCAGAAAAATGTAAATGTGATTCTCAGAGGGACCTGCTGTGATGTTTCCCTGGCAGGAGTTACTGTTGTTGTGTAAACTAGGGGCAAGGCTTCCTCTGGAAACCCGTGTGGACTCTTCATGCTTCATGTCCAGATCTACACAGAAAGCTGAGCTGCAGAAACACTGAGTGAGTCAGGACAGAGTTAGGGCACAGGGAGGTGACCAGGGTAATGTTGAGGATGAACAGACCCGGTACCATGTCCAGTTTTGCAGGTCAAACTCACAGAAAAGATGCTTTCTCCAATGGTGCTTTCTTTCAGAATCAGTGCAGGTTCCAGGAGAAGGGTTAAACAAGCAGAAGCTGGCCATTTTTCTGGTTGCCTTGAAATATTTGGAGAGAGTTCATCTGGATAAAAATCAGCCCCAAATGTTATTTTTGATTGACTCAGTTCCTGGAGGGTTTTGTGGCAGAGGAGGATGCGGATACATCACTGTGATGCTTTCTAAATGTCCCAGTTTGCCACTGGGCGTCTTTCTCTCATCTCCCCCTGATTTTTCCTGCTGCGTGAGAAGGGCTGTTGGTCTAGAAGGCAACGGAGATATTTGTATTGCCTCCTGCCCTGGGTTATTCCTCTGTGCAAAAGGCCCCTTCCCACATCTTGAGCCACCATAGCCCCGTGGTTCAGCACACTCAGATCATCTTTCCATTGGCACCGTGCACAGTGGCCTGCTAATGCCTGGGGTTTTTTCCTCTGATCCTTATTTTCCAGACTGGGGTGACAGTCAGTGCCTTTGTAAAGGCCATTTTAAATGTGCTAAGTTTTGTATAAGACAATGTGTGCGTGTACGAATCTGGGCTGCTGAGGCTGCAGCTGGGGTTGTCAGCAGACCCAAGAAGCCAGACCTATCTCTAGGTCCAGGATTTATTCCCATCAGAAAAACATAGTTAATTAAAGCCTTCTTCTGAAAGGAATTTCTTAGCCACACTAGAGGGATAATAAAGTAAAAGCCGTGTCCTTAATCCTGCCCTTTGATCTCCTAGAAATTCCTTCCTCTCTTGTCTCTTTCTCTGTGTCCTGATTGTTAAAAGAAATGAGAAATAATTTCCACTTGGAAAAAACCCAAGACAACAAAACTCCAGCCCAGCTGATCGCAGCAGAAGCCAAGGAGACAGATCTGAAAGGAGGGAGCTGTTAATGAAGCATCAGCAGCGAGCCAGGGGCAGGAGCTGGAGCCCATCCAGATGGCACTGCTAATTCCCTGCACCCACTTCACACGCGTGTCCTCCTGGGAAGAGCTCGGCCGAGCGGCCGCTCTCTGCAGCGCTGGTCGGCTGCAGCCTCGCCCCCAGCCCCACGACGAGATTTGCCTGGGTTATTCCAGGCCTCCAAATCAGCTCATCTGAATTCCCTCTATGGATGGGGAATAGACATCTTCCCTGCTGACCCATCGAGGGAAAATGGAGCCCCAGACTTTGGTTTCCATGCATTCCTGCATGGAGGCATCAGGGCTCCAATTGCTGCTCTCCTTCCAGCCATCCTTGTTAGCACGGCTGGGAAGGGCCAGGAGGAAGGAAGAGAGGGAGCGATGGGAGCGGAGGGATCAATAGGAATGGAGAGCAGAGCTGGCAGCGTGGGGAGCAGAGGTGCAGCAGCACGGCCCCAGTGGCAGAGCATGCTGTGGCTGTGCCGGCACTGCCCCGTCTGCTCCCGAGCCCCCGCAGCTTCCCTTCATCCCCAGGCAACCCGGATATTCGTGTTTCCTGGCCTGGCAGATAAGGCAGCCTCGCCATTAATCAGGAGGCCTGGAGAATGGGATCAACGCAAGGCAGGCGTGCTGCAGAGTTAATCTCCTTTACTCCCCGATGATGGATGGAGCTCATTGCAGACATTAATCAAGTCTGTGAGTGTGTACCAGGCAAAATGGATTAGACACTGTGCTGTTGGCAGAGGCACGTCCCGAGTCCCTGGGCAGTCCTGGAGGAAGCCCGACGTGGTGGCAGTGCCAGTCGGGGCTGCAGCACAGTCGTGTGGTGTGGGTGACAGAGATTACAGCTGCCAGAGCCCCGGGATTGCCGAGGTGTGTCCCCACTTCTGCTCTGCTGGTGCTGCTGTGCCTCCCCAGGGGCTCAGGGCTGTGAGCTGGGTTCTGGTCTTGGATGGATTGAGCTTATCCATGGAGCTGTTCTTCTAAACAACCTGCAGAAGGTCCTGGGATGGTTTCAGGGACATCTGAACATCTCCAGTTATGCAGCCCCCAGATCTGCCTATTACCCAGAGGAGACCCAGCTGCCTGTGAAGGGAAGCTCTGGTGGGAATGGAGAAGGAGCATCAGGCAGCAGAAACCACCTGTGAGGCTCTGGAGACTGTGGGAAAGGGCTGTCCTGGATAAGAAGGAATAAGACCCACTGTCACATCCCAGCCCTAGCCATGGCTCTGCAGAATCCTTTGTGAAAGGCTCTTTTCTGGTGTGAGATCCTGTTCCAGCTCTGAACTGTGCTGCTTTGGACATTGCTTTGGACATCATGGATTCGAGGAGTAGTGTCTTGGAAGCAAAGCAAGATGTTTTCAGGTGACATGAGAAAAATGTTCTTCATCTGCTTCGAATGATGTTGGAAGGACCAGCAGTGAGAACAACCTCAAATCCTCATCTTCCAAAGCTGGAAAAGTTCAGGCCTGAAGAAGCAGAGGGAAATGCCCTGGAAAGTTATGGACTGTGCCGTTGCACATGTCACGCCCCAGAGAGCAGGATATCGATTTCCAGCATAGCCACCCTGCAGCACCTGCTTCCCCCTTAGAAATGAGCAGCTCGGGGTATTCCCAGCGGGCAGCCCTGAGCCCCGATCCGCTGGAGCGATGCCGGTGGCCCACGCGCTCCCTGCTGCACGGCAGCTGGAGGTTGCAATATCCACTGACAGCCAACGAGTTGTGGTTTTCTGATGATTAATGACACCTCCCTCCTCATGGGAGCCATTCAGCCTCCACGCAGCTGGATGATAACAGAGCCAGGGCAAAATTTGTGTGTTCCCAGAGAATAAGGCCCAGCACCGGGAGTGCGGTGCTGCAGTTGTGGGTTGGTTTATTCCCCCCACGTCAATCCTGGAAGGGGGCTCAGTTTCTGCAGGTAAATGTGCCTGACCTTCATTTCCAGGATGGATGCAAGTGGATGGGTGGAATCCAAGAGTTTTGTTAACAGACATTTTCTTTTCCCGCTCTGCCTTAAGTGCAAAACCCAACTGACATCAAAGCAACAGAAAGTCTAATCCCGTTTTGAATCAGTGCAAGCACACACAGCGAATGTTAAACAGGGAATCCGGCTGCAAAAAAAGGGAGGATTATCTTTAATTTCCTGAGTGAGGGACTAAGCAAGGGAGACGGAGAGAAAAGAAAGGCACAAGACCAGAAAGAAGTGACTGTCAGCACAGGGAGGCTCGAAGAGGAGGAAGAGGAGGAAGGCAGGGCGAGGAGGACAGTGTGAGCAGCAGCTCACATGTGCCTGGAGAGGTGAGTCCGGCGGGAGCCAGGAACTGGCACGTGGGAAGGAGCCCCATGCCAGCACCTGCCCAAGTTCCCACAGGGATTCAGGGTTTGGGTTTGCTGTGCCAGGGCAGGGGCTGGTTCAGGCTGTAACTCCTGGCTTGCACGTGTTTGAGCTGGGGCTGTGGAGTTGTTTTTCAAGGGAGCTCAGAGCTAGACTGCTGTGGAATGATGTAGCACAGGGTTGGTTACCTGATTACTTTTGTGGGGGTAAACTATTTGTTGCAAAAGATACTACCTGAGCAGAGCTTCCCAAATCACCAAGACTTGCAACCTGTCTGAGAGCTGACTCTGGGTGGGTTTCTGTAGCACTTTGCCACCAGCAAGTCCCACCAGCTCTGCTAGGGGCAGTCACTGCTGCATTTCATACTAAGGCTGATGTTCAGCTTCACAGGGCCTGAGTTCACGGAGCTGTGTCCAGATTCTGGCTAGGGTCTGGGATGTATCCTGGCATCGAAGCCCTCCTGGTGGCAGTGGCCAGCTGCAGGCAGCAGCTGTGCTGTGGCGTGACAGGAGGAGATGTCTGGGGCCAAACCAGCCCAAACCCTTGTCTGCCAGAGCCTGGTCTCTGGGAGCTGTGATCCTCCTCCTCCTCCTCCTCCTGGTGGGCAGTGCATCTCTCTCTGATCAAGCCCCCTAATTCATCTCCTTGGACTGCTTCCAGCAGCAGCTGTTGCCAGGAGGGTGGGTAAGAGGCAATGGAGTAAATGCCTACGTAAGCACCTCTGTGTGCAGATCCTCCATCCTGCTCTCACTTTGCCCTTGACGCTGGTGCCAGCGAGGTGGAGTGCTGAGCAGGGTGGGAAATGCCTGCCCTGGATGTAATGTGGGAGGAGATGGATGCCTGTACAGGAAAGGCTCCGTGGGGACAGGATGTGACTTCTGAGGATCAGGAATGAGACTGAGACTTGCTGGGCTGCTCAAGGACACGAGCAAAGCCCAGCAGTGGGGCACCCATCACCCCTCAGTGCTCAGGGAGCCAGGTGATGTGTGAATCAATGTCAGGAGCTGCAGGAAGGGCTCCTGTGGGTGGCTTTAAATCTGGGCAATAACCTGCTTTCTGACGTGGCCTGATTCAGTGCAGCAGAGGCTCTTCCTCGCCCTGCTTCATCCTCAGCCTGCACTCTCCTCCCTGCAGGACAGATCTCGTGGTCCAACACAGCCTCTGCCGTGGTGGTGGCTGCCCTTGTGCAGGTGCCAGCCATCAGCCCTGTCCTGGCCCTGAACTAGGAGTGTCTGGGGAGTGGTGTCTGCACACCCATCTGGGGAATCGACCCTGTCTGCCTTGGGCATCGAACTGCCATTGCTCCCTTGTTTGCCTGAGCCTCATCCTGCCCAGGTGAGAGATGCAGCCCTGGGGTTGCAGCAAGGCTTTGGGCATGCTTTAGCAAGCAAGCTGGACATGCTTTAAAAAAACAGCAGTGAAAGAGAAGCCTAAGCCACAGCTAAAAGGGAGGAAGTGTATTTCCATCCAGCCGGTTCATAACATACTTAAAATGTTTTGGAGGTCTGGTATGGACCTTTGCAGACGTCCTACCCACTCAGTGGGGATGAAATGGCCATGAACTTCCAAGTTTGGTTTTCATGGGTGAGATTTGGGAGTGGGAGTCTTGCACTTCAAAATTTGGAGCCGTCTCTGTCACAGCCTCACCTGGAGCCAGTGCTGGCAATGGAGCTGCTGTGGATGCCACTTCGTGTATTGCTTCTGCTGGTGTGGCTGCTTCCCTGCTGGGCAGCAAATGCATTGCTTTGAGAGTTTAACCCCATCTCAAAATAATGCCAGTGTAGAGAGGAGGGGTTTGCACAGATGCAGGGGCTGCGAGACTAGCCAGGATGAGCTGCAGCCACCCAAGACATGGGCTAACCTAAAAAAACTGCTTTGAATTGTTGCACTGAATTTAAAAAAAAAAAAAACAACAACAACCTCCTTCCCGATACTTTACAAGACGATCGCTGTAGCAGGGACCTCTAGATGGCAACATCGACCTGAGGAGCGGCAAGCAGGAGCCGGGGCCCCGGAGAACTGAGCAGCCTGACCCAGCTGGAGCCCCCAGGCCCTCACCCAAAGTGGGGAACACAAGTCAGTGCTGCCTTGGGCACCTTTCTGCAGGGGCTGAGGGCAGAGCTGGCCACACAACTGTGCCTGCACCTTGAAACCCCCTAAACTCTAAAACATCTCGTCCTGGTGCATAGAAGGGGGCAAATTGTTAAAGGGCTTTCTCTGCAGTGAAAACTCAGTCGATGCTCTCAGCACCTGCTCTTCAGGCACAGGGGAATAAATATCACGGAGAGGTTCTGTCAGCTCTGCAAGGTGGACACAGTTGAAGCCACTGGCAGCTCTTTGTGCTGGTGTCACCAACCAGCTGTTCAACCTTCAAGAGTGGCTGGAAAACTGGGGTTCATGGGGGGAAATGGGGGCTGCTGCCTGCTTCCAGCTGCACTCCCTGCAGGCAGGGCCATAGAGGGAAGGTGCTGGGCTTCAGTGCAGTGTCAGGACTGCCAGTGTGTGGTTAAATGTTTCTAGGCTGCACTAGAAATTGTTGATTTCCAGTAAATGCCTCGAGTGGCACCCTCCATTCAAAAGGCTTGTGTGACACCAGAGATTAAAGTTTGAATTACCCAGCTTTAACCACACGAGCGTGGCTGCAGCAGCACAGCCTTTGGCTGGGGATGTCAGGGTGCTGTGCCCTTACTGTGGTGTAACAGCGTGTGCTGGAGTTCGCTGGGGTGAAAAAGTCCTTCCTCTGCCTGAACTGGGACACACATTTTGTACAAAACAGGACCTGGGCTCCTCTTTTGCAAAGTGGGTTTTGTCTGTGCTCAGGGAGCTGCAAAGCTTAATTAAGATCCTTAAAAGGACAAAAGGTGCTACATAAATTCAGGGGATTATTATAAATGTCACTGCGCTTTACAAGCTCTGGAAAAACTCAGAGGAGGAATAACAAGACCTTTCACTTCACAGCCCTTTCCAGCAGGGCTACTTAGAGCTTCGTGCTTCAGCATAGCAGCCATAAAATGTTGACATTTATAATTAGATGTGCATAATAATCTCTTTATTCCCGAACTGAAAAGACAGGGTGTGTCTGGAAACGTCAGTCCCTCCTCCTTGCCGAGGATCCCCCTCATTGGGATTGCTCACGAAACCATCATTTGGTGAAATGTCTCGGGGCCTGGTTTGAAGAGGTGTGGGATCTTTGTAACTCCCTCAGGGAGCTGTGGGCTGGCCATTTAGTGAATAAAACCAAAGCCTCCGTGTGTTTTTAATCTGATTAGTTGATGATAATCCAGTGGTATCATGCAACAAAAACTGTCCAGCTTTATTAGGCAATCTCTTGTTTTAAAAGAACTGTGCTCGAGGGAGAACTTGCCTCTGCTGTTTCTGCTGAAGATTGGCAGAAATGGGTGATTTTTGATGGTTTTAGTGCTTTGTGAGAGTAGGATTAATTTGAGGCTTGGACAGCTGGGGATCGGCGGATTTTGGTCCCATGGGTGCCATCAGGGGCTTTATGCAGCCCCTCTGCCAAGGGGGCTGAGGGTGGAGGGGGCAAAGGGCTGACGGGGGAGGGCTGGTTCCTAGACCACCGTGTTGCTCCTGAATCGATGATGGGGGACCTCCCTCCAGAGCCGCTCCTGTAGCACCGGACCAGTCCCGGATCAAGCACTTAGTCGGTCCCGTTCGATGCCAGCCCCAGACCACCGGCTCGGTGCTGGATTGAGGAGGATGGAGGATTCCCAGCGGAGACGGTCCCGAACCACTGGCTCGGTCCTGGATAGAGAATGGGGAACCTCCCACCAGCTCAGTCCCGAACCCCGCCGGTCCTGGAGCATCGGCTCGGTCCCGTACCACGCCGGTCCGGCCCCCCGGCGCCGGTACCGGACCGCGCTGTGCGTCCAGCCCGACCCCGTTCAAAGCCAGCCGATGGCCGGGAGCCCGGGGCAGCCCCGGCCGGCGGCGGAGCGGTGCCGGTGCGGTGGGATGGGCGGCCCGGCTCCTGCCCCGCTCGACGCCGCATCACGGTGAGTGACAGCCGCCCCAGCCCGGCCCCGCCGCACAACCCGCCGGGCTTTTCCAATCAGGCCGGGCCGGG
>VZTF01000417.1:262148-281963 GCA_013397755.1 Cnemophilus loriae
GGGAGGCGGAGGCGCGGCCGGGGCCCCCCTCGCTGCCCGCCCGGCCGCGCCCGCAGCGGGGCTGGAGCCTCCCGGGGGAACCGAGCTGCCCCCGCCGCCCCTCGGGACCCGGCTGGATGCTTTCAGCTCCTTTGCATCTTTCCTCCGCCACTTACGTAACTGGTTTGGGTTTGTTTGGGGGTTTTTTCCCCTCCTCTCCCTCCTTTTTTCCCCCGGCGCTGCCGCTGGCTGCGGGAATGTTTGGGATACTTTGGTTCTCCAGGTGGATTCCTGGGCTGGAGGCTCAGCTCTGCTCGTGTGGGAGGGATGTTTTGCTGTTGCTTTTCCAGCTTTGTGCGTTTCTCGAATTTTACCTTCGCTTCTTCTCTCTGGAGAGGCTGAGGAGGTGCAGGTCGGAATTTGGAGCTCTCGGTCCCTCCGAGTTGCCCGCTGAGCCCCGCGTGTTCCGGGAGCCGAGGCAGCAGCACCGGGGCCGTTTTCCAAGTGAGGCCGGGCAGACTTTTCAAATAAAAGTCGTCTCGCCGCCTCACGTTCGCTTCTTGTGAGCGCTCTTGAGGAGCAGCACAGAGCTGGATGCAGTGCACAGGGTTAAACGAAGTAGTTCTGAAGACGGTGCAACACAGGAGGTTTCGGGAGGGGATTTGTTTGCAGCAAGAGGTTAGTCTGAGTCAAGTGGCTGAAACTTTGCTGTAAGGTAGATAAGCTTGTGCAGGTGCCCCAGGACGAGGGGAGGTGACAGCTGACCCCAGCGGGCACCAGCTTCAGTGCAGAGGGTTCATCAGCGGAATGAGCTGTGGGTGGGGGGAGAACCCCCCAGGGAATCACACACCCCCTTGTCCCAGAAGCTAAGCCAGTACCTGAGGATCATCTTTTCATCTGCCGTGTACTGCTGCACCCTGGGGAGCGCTGGAACACGGGGAACCCATGAGGGGTCTATGTCTATGGGCAGCTGCAGCTCCCGGCTGAGCAATGCTATGCCATGGGATTCTCCTTCTGGTTTTGCCCCCACCCCAACAGGACCTGTCGTTGTTGCCTTGTCTCTCCTGTGATTTCCATCCTCCGAACAGTGACCTCGATTGCTCGGAGGAAGCGACACCCACTGTTATATAAACTGTGGAGGGCGAGCACTCTGGGAAGGGAGACTCCACTGAGCCATGGCTGGGCGAACCAGAGCTGGTTCTGATCCGTCCTGGATGGGCACAGGGGAAGTTGTGGGGTGATCTGGCGATGGCCTTGCAGCTGGCACGGTGTGTGCTCCCTGCTCTCCTGCACGCATGCTCCTCCCCGGCATCGGAGCAGCCTGCCAGATGCATGGCCCTGAACCAGGAGGGATTTTCTTGCCACACAGTTTGGGGACATGTGACCTGCTCCTGCAGGACCCCGTGCCCTCTCCAGGGTACCCTGGCTGGCCAGGATGTGGCCCTGATCCTGTTCTGAGCACAGTCGAGATACTGAATTACACCTAGCTCCTCACTGGGGCCGGAGAGAGCTCCTGAACTGGTGAAGAAGTGTCTTGGATCCCAGGGCATTGAGCTTCACGGGAAGTTTGGAGGGTGAGGGTTTATCCTTGCACGGGAGGAGGAGTGCGAGGCAGGCTGCCCTGCTCCCGTGGGCTGCAGAGGGCTTTGGCAGAACCTTCCCAGCTCCATCCCTTGTGTGCTGCCACCGGGAAAGGAGAGGGGGAGGCGTTGTGTGCCCCAAGCGCCGTGTGCTGCCTTTAGGAGGACAAGGTGTGCGTGGCCCCGGGGGGGGCAGGGAAGGAGCCGTGCCCCTGTCCTGCTCCGGGGGCAGCACCCTCTGGAGGTTTCCTCCACAGGTTCTTCCCTCTCCGTTTAACATAAGGATGAGCCAAGTCCCTCCAGGACTAAATATAGTCAAAGTATTCGTTCTTCGGCACGGATACAAAAGCTGTCGCGACGGAGCCGGGAGGTAAATGGCCTTTGGGGGCTGACTGTGCTCTTCCCTTCGCAGGTCCCGGGCTGCCGCGCCGGGGCTCGCCGTGCACGGAGCTCCCCAGCGTGCCTGCAGTGCCGTCACCGAGAGGAATGCCGAAACGAAGGGGCTAATGAGCACCAGAGAGGGAGGATCTATAACTTCCAGATGGCAACGAGCCCATAATCCCTTTGGGAAGAATTAGGGACTCGTCAACGCAGCAGAGCCTGCTGAAGGGAGCAAAGCACGACACCTCTGGCTCCAGGAGTGCTGTGAGAGGCTGAGGGCATCCCAATGCTGCCAGCGCCAGACACCCTGCCCCGAGCTGCCTGGCTTTGTCTCACAGAGCCCTGGTGCTGCCAGGCGCCCGTCCCCAAGCACTGAAGTGTTTTTTGTTTTAACTGATTGCATGTTCTCCAACCAAACCCCATCTGGGTCCTGCTCATCCCGACGCAGAAAGGGACTTCTGCCCTTAACAGAAAGACTTCTTCCTTCTGGTTTTTATGCCCTGTGGGATTGTGAAACATCTTTCTTCCTGGATTTCATCTCTCATCAAAGTGTGTTTTGAGGAATTAGGGGCTTACTCCCATGGCTTTATAAACCTCTGGGATCTGAGGGTTTCTACATTGCCGCTGCTTCCACCTGCCTGCGATGGGGCGCGAGCAGGAGCTGATCCAGGCCGTGAAGAACGGGGACGTACCTGGTGTGCAGAAACTGGTGGCCAAGATCAAGGCGTCCAAGAGCAGTGAGTACCTGGGCACAGAGCCGTGGGCTCCTTCCCCCTGGCTGGGCGCTCCTGCCAGTCCCGGGCTGTGAGTCTCAGTGCTGGCTCTGACCCCCGGCCCATGAGTTATGCCGTGGCCAGAGGCGGGAGCGCAAGCACAGCCTGTGCGGATGAATGACTGGGCTGTAAGCAATCCTAGAGCTGAGCTGGGGTTCCCCTTGGGCTCGGGGCCAGGGGCCCTGGAGTGTCGGCCACTGAGCAGGGATGGGTGAAGGGAAGCAGCCGTGGTGGGGGTAAGTGAACCGCTTTGGGGGGGATGCTGCTACAAAGGGTCTTTAGCGGTTGCTGCTCACTGCCGGCCGTATTTATCTTGTGAAAAATTATCATCCCAGCCAGTCGACTGGAACCAATCGTCAAGCCTTGAATTTCAGTCTGGTAATGTTTAACCCTTCAGCAGGGCTGTTTTCTTGCATGTGCTCTCAGAAAGGTCAACAGCAAGCACAGCTTGGAGTGAACAGAGGGCTCAAGGGGGTCCCCAAGGGCACCAGGGTCCTGCAGATGCTGCACAGCATCTGGAGGAGGTGGGGAGGGTGGAGAGGAGGAGATCGTGGCCAATGCCACGGAACCCTTGTATAGAGCTGAGCTCCTGGCCGTTTCTCCTGACAGACCAAGAGAAGGGAACTGGGAAAAGTAAATAAAAGGGCTTTCGGTGCTGTGCCTGGCTGGGGGAAGGTGCACCCTGGCTGCCCGGGCTGTGGGAGTGTGGATCCCCCTGCCAAGGCTGCTCATCGTGGGGGGTCTCGCGGGTGTGTGTGGGAAAGCTGAAGGGGAATAAACTGTCCGGAGGAGGGAGAGAGGAAACTCAGGCGGGAGAAGAAGCTTTAAGGCTTCTTAGGAGCAGCTCAGAGCAGAGAGGCTGAAGTGGAGAAACCCGAGTTAGGCTGAGGATTATAAACGTGAGGAGGGGATCAGCTCCCCTGGGTCATCTACTGGAAAGCTTTGACTGGGGCCAGAACTTTGCAAATCCCAACTGCTGGGCTTTCAGAAGGGCTGGGAGCCACCTCCTCCCCAGACTGGGGGCATCTGGTGCCCCTTGCCTGGGTGAAGGTACTGGGTGCCATTGCCTCTGCTGCTCAGGGACTGTGCCTGTACAGGGTCCCTGAGCTGAACAAGAGCAGTCTGCCCATGTGGCTGGCTTGAAGGACACCCCCAAGGCAATAAATACCGTCAGGACGTGCGTGTCCTGCTGGCTGATGCAGCCCCATCCCCCGAGCTGGTGTCCCATGGCTGGGCAGTGTGTGCAGGCTGGGGTGCTCATGGCTCTCCTCCTCCTACACACCCAGAGGGGTGAAGTCACACTTGTTTTCGCCCGTACCCTGCAGTAACTCTCTCCCAGTTCAATCCCGCCTGTTTTCTCTCTGGAGTCTTCCCCTCCCTGCAGCCGTGGGGCACCCACGTGAACATGTGTGTTTAACTCCCCCACTGCAGCAGCGTCAGCAGCTCCCTCGGCTTATTTTCATTTTATTCCTTTATAAGGAGGGGGCAAAAAACCCTGACCCCTCCAAGGCCACTGCTGCAAGCCCTCGGTGGGGCTCCTGTGCTTGACCTGCTGTGGGGGCTTGCCTGGTTCTGGAGGCTCATCCTTGGCATGGAGGGCACCACTGCTCCCCATCCCTTATGGTTCCCTCTCCCTCCTCTCACCGATGCCATGTCAGCCAAGCATTTGCTGCCTTTGCTGCTCATTAAAGCGCCTTTTCCATATGACAGGCTGAGATGCTGATTTTTAGGTTTTTTTATTTTTTATTATATATATTTTTTTTAAATCCCTCTAAGAGTCCTTCTGCTGTCTCAGTGGATTGGGAGCTCGATCGCTGTGATCAGCCCTCTGGGGCTTCCTGTGCCTAAAAAAGTCACCGCACGTAAGCAAAATCCAAGCGCCAGTCCCGGCAGCGGGAACTTCAGGGACACGTTGTTTAATATTCTCCGTGCGCAGCCTCCTCCCCGCGCAAGCGCCGCCGCACAAGTGGGTCACAGCACCTCTCATTCCAAGGTGGTGGGGTGGGCAGGGACAGGAGTTTTGGGGGCAGGAGCCAGGAGGGAAAGGGCAGGAGAGGGCAGCTGTCCTGCCTGCGGGAAGGGGATGTCGGCGCGACGTTGTGGTCACTCCTGCAGCCAGGGAGGGGGTTCTGGTCTGGGAGAGCCAGGCTGCTCCTGCCGGGCCAGCCGTGCTTTGCTGAGGTTCCCTGGCAATGGAAACATCCCGCTTTTTATTTTCCTTCTCCCTCTCCCCTCCCCTCTGCGTCGGGAGCGCTGCAGAGTTTAATTGAAATTGTTAAACGACCCGTCACGGCTTTGGCCTCTCTCCCCCGCGATCAATCACGTCCCTGGGCTGCTGCCCTCGCCAACAATGCACCAGTTGGCCCGGCCAGGGCCAGCACCGAGGGGCTGGGGCTCCTGGGGGAGGTGAGGGGCAGAGCCCCTCTGGCCAGGGATCTCATCCTGGGAAGGGGGAGACAGCTCCTGGAGCTGGACGGTGCCTGGCAAAGTTTGGAGGTCCCCATCCCTGGATGCAGGATCAAGGGGCAGGCCAGGGTGATGCTGGGAGAGGGGATGCCCCTGTGATAGCTGTGGGCTGGAGGAGCTGTGGAAGGCGATGGGAGCTGGACTCACTGTTTGTCTTCCTCGAGGGAGTGGTGAAGGTTTTTGTTTAAACGTGTGCAAAGTGCAAAGAAAGGGCGGCAGCTGAGCAAACTGGTGTGAAACTCTCAAGGACAGGGAGCGAAGCCCTGCTGGGGTTCAGCTGCTGCCTTGAGGAGGTCAGCCAGTTGCCCCATTTCATCAGCTATGTTGGTGCTTTCCGGACCTCAGATATGTTAAGGACTGTGGTGGGCTCCTGGGACATGGCTGTGTCCGGGCCATGACCTAGCAAGTTGTTAAATGCTAGCGAAGCTTGCAAACGGGTCTTGGCTTTATCTCCATGCCTGTGTTGGAGCCTCTCACTGCCGCGTCCCGGCAGCACAAAGCATGTTAAGGTTTTCCCAAGAGCTGTGCCAGCCCTCAGATGCTGCTGCCACCGTCCAGGCTGGCAGGAGAGGAACGATGCTGCTCCGCATGCTGTGAGACTGTAGCAGGCCAATGTGGGATAACTCGCTCCTCCTCTCCCCCTTGAATTTCCTCCTAATCCCTAGTAGCTGTATCAGCCTAAGCCTCAAAGCATGAGGTTTAATATCTCTCCTGTGATCTGTTAGCCTTTGCTACCGGCGCTCTGTGTCCCTGTCCTCTGCAGAAACATCCTCTCTCCTTTCGTGTCCTGCCGGGATTTCTGCTTTTCCCAGCAGCAGCCGGTCTGTAGTTGTTTGGGGGAGAAGTTGCTCCTTTTTGCAATCTGGGAGTTATTTTGTAATGGTGTTGGATGTGCCTTTGTGCCAGCGTGCCACCCCCCCTTACTGAGGAGGACCATCCTCTGCTGCTGCTAGCGAGGGAGGCTTGTCCCAAACCCTCAGGTACTTCAGGTGCTATACATGGTCTGGCTGCAGGGCAGAGCCAAGACTGGCCTTGGGCAGGATCCTTCTCGTGTCAGGCTCTGTTACACCCGATGGCTTTCCCTGCTGGCAGAGATGCCTGGGCACCTTTCCCGCTCCAGTCCTGCTCCGGGCAGTGCAGGCAGCTGGACCCGGCTCTGCCACCGAGCACAAGTGTGGCCCTGGCTACGTCCCTTGAAGCCCGAGTTTGGAGGACGAGTTCCCAAAGCGTCCTTGGCTGTGTCCTCCCCTCCTCTCCCCGCACGCTGTAGGTCTGACGGGCTGGACCGGCTCCGCAGCCGCGCTCCGGCTTGGAAGGGCTGTGGGCACGCCTGCGGAGAGACGCCGAGAAACTCTGCCGAAACGGGCAAAACTCCCTCTTCCTCCGGGACTGAGCCAGGAGTGGGGCGAGGCGCCGTGCCTCGGGAGCCGGGCTGGCGGCAGCCCCGTGCCGGGGACCCCACCACCCCACAGCGTGCCCAGACCTGCTCCTGAACCAGCCTGCGGTGGGTGGGTGGTGGGAGCGGGAGAAAAGAGGCTTCAAAGGCTCTGGAGAGTGTGGCAGCCACGGGGCTGGATGGTGGTGGGGCTGCAGCTCCCTAGCAAGGAGGGGTCCATCCTTTCTTCCTGCTCCTGTGGCTCCCGACCTCCCTGGAAGGGGGGGGTCTCCTCTGGTAGCCTGGCGTTTGCTGGGTGGGTTTTCCCATCCACATCCTGGCTTTCCTACCTCTCTTGCTGGGAAGGAAAAGCCCCGCACAGGCAGCGGAAGGAGTGAAGGGACGGTTGGTTTTCAAAGCTGGGCTCCGAGGGGTGTTGTGTTTGGAAAGGGGCCCGGCTGCCACCGGAGTGCCCGGAGCCAGGGAAAGCGTCGCTGTGCCGAGTGCAGGAGATAAGGCACGAGCAAACAGCGTCACACGGGGAGATGGAGGAGCCTGCGCTGGGCATCGCCTGGCCCAGCGGGCCCAGCCCCTGCCCCTCTGCACCCCGTTTCCCTGTGCTCACAGCTCCACATCTGCCCCTGTCCCAGGTCTGTATTTCTGTCCCCAGCCTTTGGACACCCATTGGCAGGGCAGCCTGTGGTCTCTGCTGTCAGCCTAGGCCACTGCAGCTGACTTTTTCTTGTCTCTGTAAAAGAGTGGGGGGAAAACCAGGATCATTCTGGGGAAGGGGATGAATGTGCGGACTTTTGAGCCTGCTCCAGGCCATGTTGCTGTCCTTTGGAGATGGCCAGATAGCGCTGGGCTATCCCAGGGAATCTGGGATCTCCTGGAAATGTGGAGGTCCCTCAGGGCCATGGATGGAGCCAGGCTGGCAGCCATCCCCAGTGTCACAGGCAAGAGGCTGAGGTTTGGGGCAGGAAGGGAATATCCATCCCTTGGGCATTTCCTGGTGACTCAGCCCAGACCCAGGGGCTCAGCTGCCCCTTCCCAAGGGCTACAGAGGCCATTTTGGCTGTCTGACCCAGAAACGCGCGACAATTCAGGTGACGACAGCTTGAAGGCAGACAGGGAGGGCAGCCCCGAGCCCTGGGACACCGTGTGCCCGGCTGCCAGTAGCACACAGGCGGCATAACCAGGACGGTGCTCCCCAGGGCTGCAGAGAAGGGGATGTGGCAAGGACACTGCCAGCACAGGCATTCCGTCCTCTGGCTCAGCTGGTTCCAGGAGGGAGCTGGAAGACCACGACAATGACCAGCATCACTTCTGCCACCTCTCTGTCAGGATCCCAGTGCTGCAAGGAGGTTTTTCTGGGAAGGTGGGAGGTGAATTGTTGGATCCCAGTGGCGATAGACCGCGTGTAAAATGGTTTCCTGCTGGAAATGGATGCTTCCACCAGCATTGCTCCGGCAAGAGTTAAAAGCGGGGTTGGATGCCGTGTGTGTGTGTGTGCATGCACGCGCCCTGCTTTGTTTTTAAAAGCGCCTCGGCTGTCCTGGATCCCCGCCAGACCCGGGGCCCGCCGCTGGCAAAAACTCCGGCAAAGGAGTATGAAAGGGGCAAGAAACTAAATAACAATAAACCACCTTTTTTTCTTCTGGCTGCTCTAGCAAGCGAGAGGGTGGGGGGGAGCTGCGAGCATTCCGGCTCCCCCTAAATCCCATCCTAGCTTCCCTAAAAAATCACGCCTGGGATGGAGAGGGAGGGATCTGTTTGAACCTTGGGGCTGTAATATCACCCGAGCCTTGCCGAGGTGTCCTGGTGAGTCACAGACCTGTCTGGAGATGCCCAAACTGCTTGGAAATGGCTCTGTCGGGATGATCTCTACCCTCCCAGGGAAGGGCTGGATACTCTGGCCCATCCCTCGCTCCTGCAGGATGCTGCCTGGGGTAGGTGCGCAGCCACCCCGAGCCGTTTGCAACCCCAGGGAGAAAGGCCGGAGCTGCAAGCGAGCAGGGCTGCGATGGTGAGATAAGGGAGCAGGGAGAACCTGCGCGAGGCAGGTATGCGGCTCCCGCAGCATCCCAGGCCTGGTGCAACACGTCCGGCTGCGCTTCCGCCAAGCCCTGCCAGCGCCGCTCCCCACGGGCTCCAGCCAAGGCTGCGCAGGGAGCACGTGGCTCCTGGCATTGGTGCCATGCCCAGACCCTTGCCCCGGCCTCCCCCGGTGCCATTCCGGGAGCTGGGTCTGGCTTGGCCACCTGAGCTGTGCCGGGAGGGGTGAAAACTCCTGGGATTTCGTAATGCTGGGCACGGCTGGTTGTGTAAGGCCCTGTCTGCTTGGAAGGGAGTTGGTGAGCACAGCAAGGGCATTAGGTGCCTGTCACCCACGTGTCCCCAGCAGCGAGGTTGGCTCAGGCTCTGCCATCCACTCTGCAGGTGCCTCTTGCCCCCATGGAGCATCGATCCTGGGGGCTGCCTGCCTCACTCTCTCTCTTGAGCAGCCCCTTGTGAGGCATCTCCTTGTTTCTTTGCCAGGACAGGTGTGGATAAACCTGAAGGGGGGTTTCCAGCTGGAGGTGAACTGGCTGCAAACTGCAATATGGAGACTGGGGATTGGGAGCCCCGCGGATCTTCCCCTTCCATGGGTGTCCTCTCCCTGGGCAGGACACCCAACTCACAGCCTGTGCGGCCTCTCAGGGACCCAGGATGTCCCCACCATGGCAAGGCCACATGAGAACCACTTGCCTCAGTGGCCTCCAAAAGGGGCCAGAGTCCTCCCTGGTGGCTAATCATTGCCTGTATGGGGGACATGGGGACACGGTGAGTCTGGCCAGCAGCATGGGGTCCAGCACAGCCATGGCCCAGGGATTGCTTTAGGCTGCAACCCAGGCTGCTCTGGTTGGTCTGAAGCAGCTCTGGTTTGGTTTTGTGGGGCTGACACAGATGGGAAGGGCTTCATGAGCCTTCCTGGCTTCCCTGAACCAGTACCTGCTAATCCTGCTGGCTTAAAAAGAAGGGAGATGCTCCTCCTTAGAGGGAAGGAGGCTCCTGCACAGAATGAGGTACTGCCTCTGACCCTGCTCTGTGTCTCCAAACCTCAAGAGCTACTTAAGCATTGGGAGAGCCCTCAGTTTCCTCTTCAACAGTGTCGAGGCACAGGCAACTCCCTGTCTTGGAGCATCTGTCCCATTGGTTATATTTAGCAGCACATGGACATCCTGGAGCTGCTTCTCTGTTCCTTTCACCCCAAACCTGGTGTGGATGTGCAGGTGTCCAGCTCTGAGTCCTTAAAGTCATGGCTCTACTCTGTCCCACTGCACCCCACTCCAAATGCCTGTGGCTTTGTGGGACTGAATTCACACCAGGTGAGTGGTCCTGGATGAACGTCTTCTCCCAGGAGCAGTGCAGGTGGGCGCCTCTTCTCAGCCCCAGTCAGGGACAAGCCAGACCCTGGGACAGGGACCATCGTGTGGCCATCAGCCCCCTGTGCCTGCACATGTTGCTGGCCATGTGCTTGCAAAAACAGTACCTCGTTTTCCAGGACAGGACATGCAGCTTCCAGGGCTGGTTGGCTCTCCCGGTGCTTTCCCAGGCGGATTGCCACAGCTCAGAAAGCCATTCCCTGCCAGGCCTGGGGATGGAGCAACCTGCCATGATCTCATGGCCAGGATAGGAGGCATGGGGTGCCACAGGAGAGGTGGCACGGAGCAAGAAGTGGTGCCTTTTCCTACAAAAAGGAGCTGATGGAGGCAGGAGGGTCCCAATTTTCCCTGTGCTCCCCCCACTTTCTCCCCACACCCACCCCGGGATGCTGCGGGGCAGCAGGTGGGGGTTTCAGGGCTCGCTCCCACGTCCTGCCTGCGCCGCCAAGTCGGGCTTGCCGGGGCCGTTCCCGACACGCACCCGCCGTGCTGGGAAGGCGTAAACAGATCGGGTTCCCGGCAGGGGTCCAGGGAGAGGGCAGGCCTTGGCTTGTGTCCCACCACCGCTCCGTCGGGACAGGGTGTGGGGAGTGCCCAGGCAGGGCTGGGATGGAGGGGACTGACCTGGCAGAGGGGTCCCCACAGACGGAGGGGTCCCTGTGGGAAGCTGGGCATGAGCTTGGTTTGACAAGGAGCCAAGGATGTTGCCTCTGCCTCTGTTTACCTCTGGTGCTGAGGTGGGCCTGTTCTTAGGGGGGTGGGAGGTGTTGATGTGCTACCGCCAAACTCCTTCCTGATCCCTGTATGGGGAGCTGCTGACCAGAGCTCGGCCCATGGGCTGGGGGTCCTCAGATCCAGCTGCTTCTTTTCTATTGGAGTTGTATTGTGATGCCTTTGACCTTGCTGTAAGTCAGCTCTTGTCCCTTCCAAGGTATATGGGGGGATGGGGCTGCTCCGTGTCGCCTTTGTCCCCAGCTGGTCCCCAAGCAGCTGCTGCCTGATTCTGGCGTCCGGGCTGGGCAATGGGAGGAACTCGCTGCCCTCCCTGCTGGCCCCGGAGCAGCTGGGACGAGGGGAGGGGGTCAGGAACGCAGTGCCCAGAATAACTCAGCAGTCACCAACGGCCCTGAAGGGATGGCAAGGTGGGAGTGGGGTCCTGGGGCGGGTTCCTGCTTCCAGGACAGGGAAGGGGTGATGCCTCTCCCAGGACACAGACTGTCACTGGCTGCTAAGTGGTTGCTGCTTCCATGTGGGGACATGCAGGGTGGTGCAGGACATCCTGGCCATGTAGCTGTCATGTCCCTCTCCTGTCCACTGCATATGGAATCCCGTTGTAGACCAGGATCCCAGGCAAATCCTTCACTGCCACAGCTGCATGAAAATATCCCAATCCAACTAAGGCACTGGGCAGATGCTTGACAGGATTTTGGCAATGGCTTCTCCCACTCTGGCATTGTCCAGCCAGAAACCCAGGCGGGCAGTCGGAGGGTCTGATCCACCTGGGAAAGAGGCCATGGACAACACCATGCTGCCTTTTTTGCCTTGGGAGGGAAAGGAGAGAGTGGCAGCAGGACCATCTCTCTCAGGCTGCTTGTCCCAGGCTGGAGAGAGCTTGGCCTGTGCCTGCTGGGGATGGACCCATCCCTCTCCCATTCCCACTTGCAGCAGCATGGAGCAGCTAGTCCATTCCCATGTGTTTTGGTAAGTGACCTTTGCACAGGGAATGGGAACAGCAAGGTGCCTTCTGCACCCTCACCATCACTGGAGAAGGAATTTGGAGAAGGATCCCTCCCATCCATCATGGCTTGGGAGCTGAGCAGCCACTGCTGGGTGAGATCCTCACACTCTTTCTCAATGCAGATGCCACAAATGGCTGCAAGACCACGGAATCTGCAGGAGCAGTCACCCATCCAGCATCCCTTGAGACTGGCAGGAACCAGAGGCCACGTTTTGGCTCTGTCCCGGAGAGAAGGAGATGTTTTGCTGAAGCTGCTGAAATCCAGTCTGCAGTTCAGAGGGAGCCGGACAGCACAGGCATCGCTTGCTGGAAGGCAGCTTTAGGAAGCTGAGCCTCTTGTTTCAGTTTGGTGATAAAGAATATAGTCAGCAGCCCCCAGAAGTGGAAATCCTTGGTTCTTAGAGAGGAAAACCCAGATCCCAGGCAGCAGCTGCCACATCCCTGCACAGCCCAGGCTGTGACCATCCCAGGGGACCCCGCCGGCAAGTCCCTGAGCGGGGCTGGCGGCAGCACCGGCTTGTGGGGTCAGAGTTGAGGAAAGGCATCCGCAAGGTATTTTTAACCGTGTGACTCTGAACTCCGGCCGCCAGCAGCCGTCTGAGGTTAGTCCCAGGCTGCCGACAGCTGATTGCCCACTCTCTGCTGGCGAGAGGGGGGAGTTTTGAGTAAAATTCAGTTCCCAGCCGTGTCGCAGCCTCGGGAAGGAGTGGCGGCACTTGAACCATCGACCTTCTGGGTGACCTCCAGCGAACAGCTTCACCTCCCGCTGCCTCCCCTCCCATCCTGTGTGTGCCTTGCCCAGATTAGCGCAGCCAGGGTGGGGACAGCCGCTCCGTCCGCCCTGGCAGCGCCTGCTCCAGGTGCACGGCAGCTTCCCTGGGGCCAAAGGAGGAGGATGTCACAGGATTTCCAGCCTCCGCATCGCTGTGTGCTTTGAGTACTGGCTCCACCGGCTGGAGCAGCTCCTGGGTGCCAAGCTGCCATGTGCGGGCATGGGGCTGGCACTGATGGGGACACGGTGCCATAGGGCTGTGGCAGCCCAGTCCTCCAGCCTCAGCCTTGCCCTGCTTCCCCTGCTGCATGGTTGCTGCAACCTTCAAGCTACAATGTGGGGGCTGGATCTTTGTTTCTTCCCTTGAGCCCATGGGGTTCTGCTGGCCACTGTTGGCTGCTCTAATTTTTATCTGGGGCTCATTGTCAGAACCATAAAATAAATAGGTATGTGCTGCTCTGGAGCGTCAAATCCCTCCAGGTGTAGGTGGGTTGCTGGGTTGCTGCGTCCCTGCCCGCCCTCCCTAATTAACTGTTGCTCAGCTAATCCAGAGTTACTGACCTGCCCTAATCTTCCCATGCAAGGCCAGCCCTTCACTGCTGGCTCCTGTCGCTCACCTCTCATGTCCCCTGTGAGCCTCTCTCATGTTCACAGCCCTGGGTATGTGATGGACGATGGTACCCCAGGAAGCAACAGAATTCATGGTGGGAGATGGTACCCTGGGAAGCAGCATCCCCCCATGCAGGGCTGCCAAGGTTGTTTTCCTGACCAGCAGCTCCCTCCGTGCCCACGCTCACACTGCTCCTCTCACCGTCCCCCCACATCCTGCTTCCCCTCTTTCTTCCTCCCATTGACCTGCTGCCGGTTGGATTATTTCTCCCTAGATGCTGCAATCTGCATTTTTCCCAGGTTGAATCTGCCTGGGTTTGTTCTCCTAATCTCTCTAAGTCCTTTTTGTGTTATTTCTGCCCTTGTCAATCTGTAGCACATCCACCACAGATTATTTTAATGCACCATTTGCTGGGTATGGTATTAATGACAACACTGAGAGTGTCTGTAGGTGCAGCCCCTTTGCCAGGGTATCTGGGATAGCCCTTCCTTGACTTCCAGGGAACTAGTTGCACATGAGCTAAGGTGCATCATTAATGCTGGAGCCGATGCTCTGCTGGTCCCCGTGTCCCACAGCCCAGGGGTGGCCCTTGGTCCCACGAAGTGCCTGGTGCAGGTTCAGGCAGCGCTCGCACTTGGCTGTTGGCCCCCACCGCTATCGGCCCATCTCTTCCCGCTCGGGAGGCGTCCTGTCCTTTCGGAAGGATGGGGGAAATGGAAAAGGCTCCACCTCTTCCCTGGGCAAATACAGCTCCTCTGAGTTCATATCCTGGAGAGTGGAATAGCCAGGTCCCAGCAGGGATGGTGACTTCACCTCCCGGTAACGCGTTTCCCCGGCCAGCTGGGAAAGGAGCCCTTGTATCTCTGAAGAAGCTGCCTGGCTTCCCCCACCTGAAGCCTTTCCCAGCTGTTTCCATCCTGGATGGGGCTGGGGGATGCAATTTCGGCTCTGTGGGGAAGGGCTATTACCACTTCTCCCAGCCAGGGGAGCTGGGCTGCGCTGCATCACTTTGGGGTAGGCAGCCACTACAAACTCACAAATTATTGTGGAGAAGGGGAGCAAGCACCATTCATCCCACCCCAGCTGAAATCCTTCTGGGGGCCTGAAACTCAGGGCAGGAGCAAGTGTTTGACTTTTGCAAGGGGTGAATCCAGCCCCAAAGGACTTCTGTGATGCTCTTTTCCCCGCTTGGCCTTTGTCCCCTCTGTCCCCTGTGGCCATCAAACCCCGGGGTCGAGAGCTGAGAGCTGCACCTTCTTCCCAGCTGTGTGGATGGAGACGGGGTTTCCGATTCTGCTTTTCCTTTCATTGTTCTGGGAGCCTTTGCTTTGAACAAACTGCCTGTTTTTTCCTGCTTCACTCGTTAGGGGAAGCGGCAGAGGAATTGGGGGTTTGGATGGGGGTCCTGGAGTGGCTGGGCTGGGGGTGAGTGATCAGTGTCTGTGCTGTGTGGGGATGTTGCCCAGTGTCTCACCTGCTGCCAGCCTCTTAAAAAACCTTAAATATTTGATTTCCCCTGGAAAAAAGACTCCCAGCCTTTTCCAAAGAAGGAAAAAGGCTCCTACTTGACTCTGTGGTCCTGTTGCCCTACTCCTCTTTGCCTGTGGTGGGCCTCCAGCCCAGCCCAGGGTGGAACGCAGATCCTTGGACCTCTCAAACTTCTCTGCCTTTGCCATCACCTGCCTTCACCATCATTCACCATTGTATCTGAACATGTTGCAGGACAGGATTGCTTAAAGAAAGAGATGAGGAAGGAGGCCAAGCTGCCGGAAGAGACTCAGACATGCCATCAGCAGAGACAAGTTGGTGACAGGGCCAGCTTGGGCTCTGCGTGGCTCTAAGCCCTAAGATTTGGGGCTCCAGCCAGGGGTAAATGGTGACTTGTGTTGAGGTTAGAAACGAGCATTAGGTGCAGGGGTACTCACAGCACAGGGGTGCTGTGTCCAGCCTCAGGATGATGTGAGGAGCCACCCAGAGCTCAGCTCCTGGAAGGTTATTGCACCTGCTAGGGTTATTCCAGGCTGCTGAAACCAGGAGCGGGGCTTGGTGTGACAGCCATCCTGCAGCCTGTGCAGTGTCAGAGCAGGCAGGGCCCTGGTCTGGTCCAGGGTTTGAGGGGTTTCTCAAGGGATGAAAATGCCATTTACTCTTGAGGAGTTGCCAGATGTTGGTGTAGAGACAATAAGAGGCTCCCAGCTGCTCTCATATCACTGCCATTTGCTCTCTGTTGATGGGAATCTGCCCCCTTGATTGCAGCCTCCTCATCCCTGCCAGTTAACCCAGTGGCTTTGCCCCAGTTGCACCAACCCCATAGTGCCTGGCTTGGTGAGGGGCCTGTTTGTCAGTGTTGGTGGAGAGCCCATCCTCAGTGATGCTGCGGAGCCTCAGACTCGGCACAGGCTATTTGTGGGCAGGAAGGCACCTGTGGCATTTGGACATCTGTGGCATCTGGACATCCATGGCATTTGGGCACAGGGATGGGTGCTCAGCCAGGTATCCCAGGCAGCAGCACCTTGGCAGCCAAATTCACCCACCATCACCACAGGGAGCCCCTGTCTGGGGAGCCAGGCACAGCCCTGGGCTCGGTGTTTGGGGTGCAGCTGGTGGCTGCAGTAGAGAGCTGGGGTCAGGAGCCCTTGGCTCTCACCCAAGCTCTGTTCCGAGCTGGCTGGGCAGCTTTGGTTGAGTTTCTTAACATCTCTGTGGCTGAACTCCTTCCCTATCGAGGTGGGTGAATCTCTTCTGAACCTATTGGGAAACTGCTCCTGAAGCAGCCGGTCTGCTGGGAGACTGCGCCGGGAGGAGCTGGGTGTGGGTGGCCACAGCGGACGTGCCTGTGGACGGAGAGGCGACAGGGAAGGGTGATTCCTGCGGAAGAGGGATGGACATCACCTCTTTGGGTCTTGATTTTGGCCAAGACAGTGGGTCTGTCCTGAGCCCTGGCACGAACCCACTGTATGCCGAGGCAGGGTCACCCCGGGCCATCACAGGGCAGGTTGGGTGAAGCTGCCACCTCTGCCTCCAGCTGCAGAGGCTGCCACCACCATCGAGGACGGCTGGTGCTCTTCGGGATAGCAGCTGATTAGCTCCTCCAGCTGGTTTATTGGCTTAGTGGTGACAGTCCCCAGGTGGATTTCATTTTGCCAAGAGGGCATGTGCATGTATTTGGTGTGTCCGGTGCACACAATCCCTTTCCCACTGCCCAGGGAAGCAGGATGGTGTGCCTGCGGTGTCCTTGCAGGGCTTTCCTGCATGCAGGGTACTCATAGCAGGCAGTGTAGGGGTGCTCAGGACTGGATGTTCAGGGATGTTCATGGTACAGGGACACTCAGGGTGGATGTTGTGGCTGGCAGCACAGGGATGTTCATGACAGTGGGATGCTCAGAGCTGCAGCACAGGGAGGCTCGTGGCACAGGGGTACTTGCAGCCAGCAGCGTGGGGATGTGATTTCCCAGGACGAGAGGATGGGATGACAGTCTGTGACACAGGAGCAGCAGAAAGGGGTGTTTTTCCAAGCGTCTCTGGCAAGGAGGTGGATCTCCAGTTACGGATCTGTGCGTTGTCCTGCACAGCAACAAAGCCTTGCAGTGGTGGAGCTCTGCTGCGGCTGCCCTGGGTGGACAAAATCCGTGGGGGGTCACAGCAAAAAAACCTGCCTTCTGGAGCCTGACTCCCGTGAGAGCCAGGGCAGGAGTCTCCAAAGGGCAGGACTCCACGGGATATTTGGGCATTTCCTTCCGCAGCCAAAGCCAGGCGAGCATGTGTCACTGCTTCTCAAGGAGCGCTTCAGAGGGATTGTGTCGGTCTCCAAGAGCTCAGGGTGAAGCTCACGGGTGTCCCCGCGGGAGCGAGCTCTCCGCTGGCGGGCAGGGGGTGACTCAGGTGCCCGGTGTGCCGGCACGGGGGTGCTGGGCCGGGCGAGGGCACGCCTGGCTCCACGCAGCCGGCACAGCCGGCGCCAGGCGAGTGCCTCGGGGGGGTAAATACGGGTTCGTGCCGGGCCGGCTGCCAGCGCGGCGGGCGAGGTGCCCGCCCCGGCCGGCCGCTCCCCGGGTGCCCCCCGCACCCCACGAAGAGCCCAGCCCAGCCTGGCATCCCCGTCACGGGAGTGCAGCCCGTGTGGAAACTGAGGCACGGGCAAAGGCTGCACAGGCTGCTTGGGAATGCGCCGTGCGGGGCTGTGCCACAGTGGTGATCCAAAGGCCAAGGGCCGGAGCCAGGGCGTGCCAGGGATGAGGGTCCCGGCCCTGTCTGGTGCTGGGCGGCCGCGCTGCCTTCGCCACGGCCGGCGGCCGGCCCGACATTTGTAAGCAATTTGCCGGAGCGTTCCGGAGGTGCTTCCCGCTGCCGCTTGGCAGCCAGACGCCGCACAGAAGCTCGCTGGCTCCCTCGAGGCCTCGCTCAGGCCCGGCCCTGCGCTGCGGAGCCTCGTCCTGTCCGGGCAGGCGCCGGGGAACGCGGCGGGGCCGGGGCAGGGCGGGCTGGGAGCCTGGCGGGACCCCTCCCCTGGCAGGGGTCGTGCTGGGGAGCGGGGCCGGGCAGGGGGAACCCGCGGCTGGAGTTAACCCTTGGGGTGCACCAAGCTGGGTTTTCGCTGGAAATAACCCCTTCAGGGTGTTTTGTATTTCAGCGCTGGGTCTGTGTTCTTCTGGGCTCATCCTCCCGGGGTATGAGTGTGCTCCTGGTGGGGAGTGGGGGTTGCAGATCAGGCTTGAGAGTGCCCCCGCCCCAGTGCAAACCCAGCGGGGATGATGATGTGGCTGGGAAGGATCTGGCCACACCATCCCAGTGCTGTAGCTGGATTAACCTTGCAGCCCTTTCCCAGCCCAGCTCTGCAGCCCCCTGGCCAAAGCTGCACCTCCGAACAGGGTAGTCTGGGAGGGCTATGGGATTGGGAACAGCTTGGCCCAGCCTCTGCTGAGCTCCAAAACATCCATGTGGAAAAGGATGGGTAGCTTGAGCACCAATGGAGAGAGAAGGGGCTGAAGAAATGCAAAGAAAACCTGGGGAATTGGTCAAAAGGAGCACATGGATGGAATAAGGAAGGGGGATGCAGAAAAGTGTCCCATCAACTGCCTTCCTGTCACCAGGTCCCTGGAGTGTGAGGCTGTGCAGCAGGATGGCACTGGTAAGGGATCTCAGCTGCCTGGCTGTGCTCTGCTTCCCCTCCATCCCTCTCCTTTCCTGTGTCTTTGTGCTGGGGTACCCAGACACTTTCCTACTCACTCTTCACCTTCCAGCCTTGCTGCAAACCCTCCAGCTCTCCAAGCAGCGATTTACCTGGCTGTAAACCAGGGATGAGCTCTTTCCCTTCCTGCCCAGGGTGGATCCAAGCATTTAGGAAGACCCCCAAAGGGAATGCTGCTCCTGGTTCTGCTATTTGTGACCTGCTGCTTTCTCAGCCACCTGTGCCATGTCCATATGGTCCTGCCCTGTGTCCTGACCTGGCTGGGATGCTGGAGCAGGGAATGAATTCGAGGAATGTTGCTCAGGGAGATGTGGACGCTGACCGCTGCCTGGGAGCAGGCAGGGACGCCCACCATGTCCTGGGACATACCAGCCCTGCTTACTGGGCCCCACTGGCCAGCTCAGTCCCCTTGAAAGTGGGGTTAGTGTTGGGATTTTGGGGTGAACTCTCCTTCTTCAAATAATGGGTGTTGCTCAACTCCAGGACCAGCCCCCAGGGGCTGCGGACTGTTTCTTCCTCTTTTGAAGGTGCTGGTGCTCATTGGGCATCTCCGTCCAGCCCCTCTCTTTTCCCAGCAAGTCATCATTCAGGGTCTGCCCCTCCTGCCCTGAGTTAAGGACCTATCTTCCTCCTCTTCTTCCTCTTCCCCTTCCCGACCCTTTTCCAGTGGCAGTGTTCAGCTGCAGATGGTGGGAGCAATCCCAGTGGTTACGGTTCTCCAGAACTCAGATCAGAAGTGCCTGGTTTACAAATGAAGTGTTACTTGTTCCTGGCTGCTGAGATCAAGGGAAGCGACCTGTCCTTGATGAAGACCCCGGATCCTGGGCTTTTGGGGCTGGGAGGGAAAAGTGGGAGCTCTGCTGAGTGATGGCTTTGGGAGCCAGTTCTTTTGGGAAGGGCTGTCAGATTGGTGGCTGAGGCTCAAAGGCAAACAGTCCCTGGAAGAGGTAATTAGGGTGATCCTGTCCTGATCCCCTCAGCTGTGGCAAGGAGTCACGAGTCCTTCACCAGCAGCCACTCCAAGCCCATTTTGCGTTAATTAGGCTGTTTACAAAACACTGTAAATTGCAGTAATGAACACCCCGGTCCTTGGTTTCCTTTAATTATCCATTTGCATGATGAATGAGCCAGCCACTCTTCAGCCCTTCTTTTCCAGTAGGGGGGTCACACAACCCAGTATGGCTTTATATGGGATCTGCCATGCAAGGTGGGCAGAGACCTTGGGAGAGAGGGAGAAGAGAAGGGAATTGAGGAGGAGGAGAAGAAGAAGGAAAAGGAGAGGGATCTTCAGCCCCGGAGATCTACCTGGCTGCGGGGAAGGGGGCTCCTTCCCCAAGACCCCACTACATTAGGGTGGGGTTTGAGCAGCTGTTTCACCCCAGGTCAGAGCCTGGCACTTGGACTTTTATTTCCGTAGGAAAAAGCGCAGAAACCATTCAAAGCATTTAATCCTCCCTGGCTCGGTGATGGGGCTGCCTGGAAAGGCAGAGGAGGAGCGGTGGTATATCTTGCCCCCCACACCCCCCCC